>WSXT02169619.1:0-23158 GCA_011762715.2 Neuroterus valhalla | reverse complement strand
AAAAGGAGTGGCAATTTTTGGAGTTACTCCGAAAACTATAATTTGGAGTTTGCTCCAAAAACGTGTTTGATTCAAAAGTTCCTTACTCTTGGTATCAGATATAAAATATTGAAACCCGTTTATAAGCGTGATGAATGAAGTAGAAACGCTCAGCTCTTTTTTTTTTTAATTTTGAGAGAAATCAGTGCTCAGATCGTCCTGTGGATCTGTTCCTGAAAAAAGAATACGGGAGAAGGGTGAGCTGAATGACAGAGTAAAAAAAAAGTGGAACTTGAATGTATACAGAATATCAGAACCGGGTTGAATAGAGAACTGTCAATTTTAATATAAACTGTTGGCTGCATCCAAATAGAGTTCGTTAAGCGATAACAGTGAAATTGGATAACCTTTTACATGCTTTTAATTTTTCCTGAAAATTATTTCGAAAATACGTAACAAATATTCTGCAATCCATCTTGTTACATAAGAATACCCTTTAAATCACTCAAATGTTCTTCAAATGTCCCTCTAAGAATTATAGTTTCCACTTTTAATAGTGACACTTTTTTGGTGGCTACGTTTCGTATTCTATACAAATGCAGGTAGCGCGTTCAACCTTCAGTAGGTTCGAGATCGTTTGCAATTTTAAAATAATTTGAAGCACTCATCATCTCCTTAATCCATATCACATGCTCGGATGGGATTGGGATGGTCAACATATACCTATTGAGTTAGTCACTTGGTCACCCAAAGTATGTGACTTGGTAGTGGAGCTTCAAAGAGGAACTGTGTGAAGAATCTCTCATTTGAGGTTATTACTTACAGATTTTATCAAGATTACGTCTATGAGGTGGTTCCTAAACAATCTGTAGACCTGACATGAAAAGCTTTTGTTTCTTCCATTCTGAACTTCAATTGACAATAGAAATAGAGGGAGACAGACAAGTTTGAATTTACAGGATATCTCTTTAATTTGGTCCTTTAATATTGAATTAGTCACAAACTTGTACCAGAAACGTACTTGGTCTGGTAGACATAGAAATATAATTCTCAACATTCTCGGCCATACAAATAAAGCATAATATTGAGTTCGATTGATCGACCTATCAAACTCATATATTCAGAATTCAGAGCAAAAAACTTGAGATTCCTAACCCGTATTTGACCTGATGATAGTTACAATTTGCCTTTGGCCAGACAGCTAATAAAAATGCGGATACATATGGGTTCTATTTATTCTTCTAAACTTTAAACTTGCAGATAATTCTATCAATACCACATAATAATATTTCTAGCCTCGATGAAAAAAAAACATTCTGAAGAGAACTTGAGATACCTTTCTTCCTGCAATTTTTTAAATAAAATCTTTGAATGGATTTTCTTGGCTTGCTTTGCCTGGATAAGGTTCTCAAGCTTTCTAGTCCTGTCTTTCCTTAAACCTCCATGTAAGAATCGTTTAGTGCTTTCAGAAACTTATTTCTTTGTTCATTCTAAGCCTCTTTTTCGACATATATTTTTGTAATCTTCTTTGCTTACAGTGTGTCTTCTGACGGTTTAAATAACTTCCATTCCTTCACATCTTATTTCACAGAAATTTCATTATTCCAAATTATTCTCTCATACATACATAAGCATTCTAATCCTATAGAATTGAAGCATTACATATATCACGAATCAGTAAGCAGGAGAAAGAGAGTGGAGGGGAGAGAATAGGGCTGATGGAGAAAAGAGAAGGTGGTGGAGGAGTGGTGTGTTATGGAAGTAAATGGACGTCAGAAGAAAGGGGAGTAAAAAGAGCAGGAATGTTGGTACAAAGGAGTGACAGGAAGTGGAAAGAAGTGGTAAGAGGTATAGAGAGGACGTGAGAAAATGTGATGGAGGAGGTGTAGGAGAGGTGAGGAGGGGAGGGGGAGAAGAGTATCGAAATTGCGAGTGAGAGTAGTTAAGGGGGAGAGGGTAGTAAGAGAGTAGTAAGTAAGGGGAGAAGAGGGAATGATGTTGGAAGAAAGGATCTAATAGGTGTTTATCTATCCGTCGTACTTTCGACGGGATGCGAAGTCCGTAAATTTAGAGGGAAGCATAGAAAATGATAAAAAGGTCAAGAGAGTTTACGGAAATGAAGGAAAACCAAGTGAGAAGTAAAGACATTTAGGAGTGGCAGGGAACTTAGGAGAAGAGAGGCTAGAAGGAGTTTGAAGTGAAGCAAATAGAAGAAGAGGCAGGGGAGCAAAGAAAAGTAAAAGGAGAAGTGGGAAGTGGCAGATTTTGAACGTGAGGCAGATAAGTTAGGAGAAATGCAAGAAGGAGGAGTGGGGAGAACAAATGAATGGAGAAGCGATGCGAAGCCAGAGGATATGAGTCTAATAGATGACAGAGGTAAAGGAAATACGCCGAAAGTTAATTTAGTAGGTCGGGGTATAGGTAGGGACAAAAAATGAGTATTATAAAGGTTCCGTTGTCAAAGGAGTATGCAAAGTTAGTGGGCATGGATGGGAAGTGGACGCGAGTGCAAGCAGATATGGAAAAGTAAGATTGAGAGATAAGAGGGATTATTGGGAGAAGAAAGGAGGATAAGAGCAGTAAAAATCATGGTAGGGGAAGAAGGAAAGGTTAGTGAAAGGGCAGTGTGTTAAGGGAATGAAGAGACATCAGTGAAGAGGAGGTAGTTAGGCGCAAACGGTGGTGAGACGGAAAATGAGGAGAGAGAGAGAGAGCACATCGGCATCCGATTCTACTCAACTCTTCTAAATCCTACTACACAGTTTTAGCTGCCATAATGCTTGCATATGACTTCCAGTTTCTCTTCCTCCACTTTTCCACTGAATCCTCCCATTCTATCTCTGCTTCTCTCTTCCCCTGAGACTTCGTAACACTCTCCTGCAATCCTTTCTTTTTTTCTTGTCCTCCTATGAAACTCTCTCATCCAATAGTAAATATGATCACATATCTCGCTAATCTTTTGAGAGGCTTTCAATTGACATTCGATGATGCAAAAGAAGGATGAATTTTATTTTTCATGATTACTCCAATATTTGTAATGATACTTGATTTCAGAGAGCGCATGAATATTGAAGCAAACGTATTCAATCGTCTTGTTTTTTATAATTATCAAAATTTGTACATATTTTTGGAATGAACCTAAAAAAGTAATACCAATTTGTTTCCAATCGTTTTTAATAGGATATGTAGTTTCTGTTTTATTAGCAAAAATATTATTGAGAAAATGTCCCTACTGCGCAGGCATATTCTCATCGCGTGCTGCACCTGCAGCTATTTTGCCTCGCAAGTTCGAGTGCGCCCAGGGCGCACGCCTTTCGGATCTCGCACTACACGTTTGCTGATGAATATGCACCTCATGCTTCATGCTCATTCATGTATCTACTCCGCACTACGCGCTCGAGCCTTTTTGTACTACCCTTTCTTTGTGTATGAATCTTGTGAAACTGAAAAGTAAAATTTCGGCCTCCGTAATTTTATGATCGGTAATTCTTTTTCGTTCAAGCTATTTCAGCTTTAACTACCACATTATCATTGCGTGTCTCGTGCTACGCACTCGATCGAACATTTCGCAAAACCTGCACTTCCTTTTATTACTTTCAAATCTAATATATTGAATGCATGCCATTTTTCTTCATATAACTCGATCCAGACTGCTTGCTCGGATAACGCAAAACAAATCATGCATTTTATTCTTCATGATTTTTTCAATATTAGTTATGTTAATATATATTTTATAATAAGCATTGATATTGAATTTCATATATAAACAAATGTATTCCGACCTTCTTGCTCTTCAAGTCATCGACATTTGTATATCTTTTCGGTACAGGCAATTTTCTTTCCCCAAATTTTTTGTATCTTGTCCTAGCAAAAAATGGTCGCATACTTATTTGTAAGTCTTTTTGAAGTGAACAATTTTGTTGCCGAATATTTTTTTCCATCTCTTACGATTCGGGCAGATATTGGATTTTTTATTTGAATTTAAAAAAAGTGCGAAGCACGAGAAACCCGATGAGAATATGTCGGCGCAACAGGCAGATTATTTTGGCAGTTTAGAGTCCACCTTGAGTTATATTTCACTAGAAAAATAAATAAAACTAGAAATAAAATATCATATAATCATATGAAGTGAATAAATTGAGCAATCTGAAATCATAATCATTTTCTTTCTAATGACGGGAGGCCTAATAAACCAGGGCTTTATGTTTCCAAATCGAAGGACACGGAACCACCTCTACGGGATGTCTTCCTGTTAGCGGAAAGGTTACCAACATTGAGACAACCTTGTATCTTGAAAATTTT
Organism: Neuroterus valhalla; assembly: GCA_011762715.2. NCBI lineage: Eukaryota > Metazoa > Arthropoda > Insecta > Hymenoptera > Cynipidae > Neuroterus > Neuroterus valhalla. The sequence continues at coordinate 18,877 of WSXT02169619.1, read as the reverse complement.
ATGGTACGAATCTTGCGTAGACATGCTAAAAGGTTATGTCGACGCCTCTTAGCGATAGAGTACTATCTCAGCGGACAGAGCAATAAAGTCCTTTCTCAATGACAATTTGAAACAATACTATCTTCGCAGCCAATTCAAGAAAGTACTATTTCGGTGGCCGGAGCAAATAAGTACTATCTCATCGGCCAGCGCAAGAAAAAAACTATCTTACCCGTCAAACTTATAATTTTAGGTTATACTCGTAGAATTTTTTTACATTAGCATCATAATGAGAAAGTATCAGTTTTAGGTGAAAATCGACTTTCGCGGAAATTATGAAATCTCCATGTTTTGAGACCTCCTGATTCCGAAGAAGTAGTTTTCGCGTTGGTGTCTCTCTGCCTGTTGTCGTCGTCGTTGTCGTCGTCGTTGGTGTCTGCATACTCGGTAATTTCCGAAAGAATGATCATATTGGATTGTGCTTTGGCAAACATTTTTAAAACCGGAAAGGAAAGGACGAGTTCGTTAACCATCTATTTTGAATGGATAATCAAAGAGGGGTAGCATTTTGTACATTTTTTTGGACTTTTTTCCAAAACTCAAGAATTGTAAGTACAATTTCTTGTAGTACGTGAAAAGTGAAAGAATTTATCCGTATCATTTTTTACCATAAAAACAAAATTATCAGAGGTACGGTATTTTCAAAATTCAAAAATATAAAAGGAAATGAGAATTTTTAGCCAAATAACGCAAGATTGAAAAGAAAGTCAGAGGAAAAAAAATTGTTTCTTCTTGAGAGCCCAACAATATCGTGAATACAACTTTCAAAATTTAAAAAAAAAATCGAAATTTCCATTTTGTTTGGACAAAAACTAACAAAAAAAAATCTGCTTCACGCGCGGCTGGCTTCGCTCGCAAGTTTGAGCGCGCCTAGGGCGCGCGTGTTTCGAATCTCGCGCTTCGCGCTCGATGGTTATCTTACCTCGCGCTCCGTGCTCAGTTATGAATTCACCTCGCGCTACGCTCTCGGCCTTTGCACCTCTCTACAGTTTTATATAGAGCTTGTGAACTCAGAAGCGAGGTGTCTACTACTTTGATTTGATGAGTGTGAATTCTCCTTTGTTAAAGCTTCTCCGGCTTGAACGAATACACTCTCATCGCGTGACTCGTGCTGCGCACTCGATCAAAGTTCTTCCAAAGCGGTAGAGAAGTTTTGTTGCCTAATTTTTTTCACATGTTGTGTAATTTTTCTAGAAATCCAATTTTCAATTTTATTTTTTACGATTCAAACAGAAACCACGCGTCCAATGGTGTGTATAAAATTAATAGGTCTTTTTAAAATAAATAATTTTTTTTCTTAACATTTCTTCGCACCTTGCATAGTTTAAGAGGAAACATGCATTTCTGATTTTTCAAAAAGCGATTTTGATGGATAAAACCAGAACCATTCGTCAAAAATGGCTGGTTAACGAACGCGTCCTTTCTTTCGCGGCCTTAAAAGATTGTGCCATCGCACAATCCAATATGATCATTTTTTCGAAAGTTATCGAGTTCACAGATTAGTTTTCATTATTTTTCGTGCGATAAAAAATGGAATTTTCGATTTTTTGAGAAGATGCAGAAAGTCGTATTCACTATCTTGTAGAGCTCTCAAGAAGAAACATTTTTGCTCTTTGACTTTATTTTCAATCTTACGTTATTCGGCTAAAAATTCTCATTTTTTTTATATTTTTGGATTTTGAAAATGCCATAACTCTGACAATTTTGCTTTTATCAAAAAAGTCATACGGATAAATTGTTTCATTTTTTACCTACTACAAGAAACCGTCCTTGGATTTTTGAGTCTTTGCAAAAAAAATCCAAAAAAATTTTCAAAATGCTCCCCCTCTTCTATTTTTGATACAAAACAGCTGTTGACGAACTCGACTTGTATTTTTGATCCCTCAAAATGGGTGGCAAAGCACGATCGAATATGATCATTTTTTCGAAAGTTATCGAGTTCACAGATTATTTTTTATTGTTTTTTGTGCGATAAAAAATGGAATTTTCGATTTTTTGAGAAGATGCAAAAAGTCGTATTCACGATCTTGTAGAGCTCTCAAGAAGAAACATTTTTGCTCTGTGACTTTATTTTCAATCTTACGTTATTCGCCTAAAAATTCTCATTTTTTTTATATTTATGGATTTTGAAAATGCCATAACTCTGACAATTTTGCTTTTATCAAAAAAAGCCATGAGGATAAATTGTTTCATTTTTTAACTACTACAGAAAACCGTACTTACAGTTTTTGAGTCTTGGAAAAAAAATTCCAAAAAAACGTTCAAAATGCTCCTCCCCTTGAATTTTTTATCCAAAATAGCTGGTTAACAAACTCATCCTGTCTTTTCGATCCCTCAAGATGTGTGCCAAAGGGCAATCCAATCCGATAATTCTTTCGAAAGTTATCGAGTACACAGATTACAGACTACAGACTACAGACTACAGACAGACAGACACCTTCGTGAAAACCATTTTTTCCGACTCAGGGGGTCTCAAATCGTGGAGATTTCATCAAATCCGCGAAACTCCATTTTCACATGAAACCAATACCTTCTCATTCAGAATGAGAATGTAAAAAATGTTCGAAATGCTCCCCCTTGTAAGGAAGAAAAGATACATTATTGTAGGGAAAATTATTTAAAATATACGCGCTAAAATGTTGGTGTACGGGATTTGAAAATATGAAAGTACGGCGATCTGAAATAAGAACGGAAAAGAACGTGATAAGGATGTGTGCAGTCGGTGATAGTGAATGATACAATTGGTTAATGGAATTTTCGTCAATTTGAGAGGAGAGAAATGTAAGTGACGCGGAAGCCGTTCATTTCATTATTCAGAGACGCTTGCGAATAGTGGTTTTCACTAGTCATATTTAAAAGATTATTAAGCTTCTGTGTGTTGAAATTTGTACTCGTCACGTTCGTTTAGAACTTCGCCTCTGCGTCTGAGCAAGTAAAAGATCATTTGTGAATTTGTGGGTGAATGAAAATCTTAGTTTTGGTGTAATCATCAAATTGTGATTCTTTGTGAAAATTACAGCGTGACAAATTTACCAGGATCAATCTTCAGCTTATATTTCAAACGTATTGATCAGAATTGATGATCTAAGACAACATCCACAAATGTATTCCAGTTTTCCTAATTTATTTGGAGATCAAGAGGATTTTCTCACCCATGAGAAAATGCAAAATTAATCACGTCTCAATGAGTATATTTCTTTAATCTAAAAAAGCGTTCTCGAATTTGTCTCTCTATGTTTATGTGCTTGCAAACATTCCTCCTGATTTTGAATGATTGAAGTGTTTTCATGTCATAATTTTATTGTGTATTATTTGGAATGATTTTATAGAGTTTACATGTTTGAGCTGTGATTGTTTATTTAGAAAGTGTGTGTTGTGATTTAATTGATAATTATCGAATGAGTGACTTATTTATTTGAATTTGAATGTTTAGTCATTTCGATCCATCTGTGAATGGAAAAATTATTTTATGAACTGAATCTCGATGAATCATGATTTTGAATAAATAATTTCACCTTGAAATTTACGGATCTCAATTATAGACATTGGACGTATTGAACCTTAGCGCCTTTTTAATTATGATTACATATTACGATTACTTCATTTGATGCTCTGAATTGAATTTCTCTTTCAACGATAATTAAGAATTTAAAAAATTCCTGGTCTGAAACTTAAAGTAATACAGAAGAGTGTTACACCCTCTTTCATTTTTCATCCAAAATAGATGGGTAACGAACTTAACCTGTCTTTTTGGTTCCTCAAAATGTGTGTCAAAGGGCAATACAATCCCAGAAGTCTTTCAAAAGTTATCGAGTTACAGACACCAACGACGACAACATCGACGACAACGACGACGACGACGACAGCAGACAAACGGACACCAACTTAAAAACTACTTTTTCGGAATCAGGGGATCTCAAAATGTGAAGTTTTCATAAATTCCGCGAAAGTAAATTTTCACATAAAACCAATACCTTCTCATTATGATGAGAATGTGATAATCTGTTAACTCGATAACTTTCGAAAGAATGATCATATTCGATTGTTCTTTAGCAACCATCTTGAGGGACAAAAAAAGACAAATCGAGTTCGTTAACCAGCTTTTTTGGATGAAAAATCAGAGGGGGAGCATTTTGGAAATTTGTTCGGACTTCCTTTTCAAGAATCAAAAATTGTAAGTACAATTTTTTGTAGCACTTAAAAAGTTTCATTCAAAATTGAAAAATATAAAAGAAATGAATAGGGGTCAAGTCAAAGTCGGTGTGGGTAGATTCCCATTCGTTCAGGTTAGTTCTGCGCAAAAGGACGCCGATAAACAGGTCTTAAAAGGTGCAATATTAAATTCATAAACTGTAATTATAGAAATATATCAAGAGGAAATAAATTAAAATTTTTAAAAAGGACAGACACATATCAGTATACTTACTCAAAATTTGTATTTATTTATTTCTAACAAAGTCATAGTATAAAGCGGAATTCTATAAAAGTAATAACGATTGATATCTTTTTATATCTGTACAATAATTATACCATATTTATAGGAAAATTTACCAATAATCTTCTCCTTCATCACCGGAGTATTCGGGTTCATTTTCTTCGCTCAATTTCACCATAAACGATTTATAGAAGTCGTCATAGGCGGGCGATATTATGTTATCTTTACATAGATTTAACAAATCTTTTAGTTTATGATTGGGAAGACCTGGAAGTGAGATGAAGGTTTTACGAAGATTGTACTTTTTTCCAGAATAAAACAAGTTTCAACCTAACCGTTGATTTATCAAGCCAAAAAACCATTTTTCGACATAACAGTTCGATTTCAAGCCCGGATTCAACCCGGATCAGCCATAATTTTGCAATTTTCTTCCAAATTAGTACATTTTTGACCAAAAAAGTTTAAACCTTCACTGAGCAGTTGCACTTCCTTGGTAATGAAGATGAATTATTGGATGAATAAAATAATGCTGGATAAAAGAGGTAACTTTTACGCCAAATTGTTGAATTTTCAATAAAATTGTTAAATTCTTATCAGAAAAAGATGAATCCTGAATGAAGAATAAAATCATTCATATTTAAACCAAAGGTAATTGTAATATTGGACAATACAGTATGACCTTCAACCAAATAGTTGAATTTCCTGATAGTCTAACCAGATTTCAATTTAAAAAGGAATGTTCGAATCAATCAAACAACACGTATTTTTGAATTACAGGACGAATTTGCTACAAAAAAATTTAATTTTCAAAATAGTACATAAATTTTGATAAAAATAGTTCAATTTTTAAATTGACATGTTCAATCATCATCCAAAACTGGAAAATTACATTTTTAGGTCGAAGAGGAATGTCTAGAAAAATATCGGAATTTATTATCAAATTAATTAAAATTGAATCTTTAAGTCCAACAATTCAATTTTTAACAAAGTAGTTCAATTTTCTGTCGAGAACATTCAATTTCCGCTGGAGAAGATTGACCCCTAAGGATTAATTTAATATTTAAAGAGAAGTTTCAACAAAGTAGGTGACCTCAGCCAATATAGAATAATTTTTACCAAATATTGCAATTTAAAGTGAAAAGATGAAAATTCCACTGAAAGAGATCACCTTTTGAATAAAAAGAAAAAAAAATTTAAAGAAAGATGAGTTTCTACTCTACAATTTGTTCATTAGCTCATGAGAAAGAAAGTTCAACTTCACTGTACAATTTTGAAGACAAAAAGATGAATTTTCTGCGAAACAGTTCAATTTTCAACCCGGAAATTCCAATTTTCTACGAAACAAAATTTTTCCGTCAAGTAGAAAAAAAGTCACCAAATTGTTGAATTTTGAATTCAAATATACTAAATTTATAAAAAACAGTAGAATTTTGAACCCGGGAATATTCATTCTCAATGGAAAAATTACTTACTTTCAACCAAGATGTGGAATTCTCCACTAACTCACGATTGAAATTTTGACTAAAAAAGATGAATGATCAACCATAAAGTTTCACTTTTTCCTCATCAAGATGAATTATTTGATGAGAAGACAAATTTCACTCAAAAATACGAATTACATACAAAAAAGTCGAGTTTCCAACCCAGGAATCTTATTTTTCACCAAAAAATATCAGTTTCCACCAAAAAGTTGAATGTCTGAATGAACAGCCAACAAAATGCATTCCTATTCGCCTCTAACGCTTTGAACAAGTGCGCTTGTACGTCACGCTGTCATTTTTGGGTTTTGCGTATAAATTCTGTTAAACTTTTTTTGTAGGGGCGGCAATGAGCCAGAAACTATTCGAAAAAAAATTCCACGAGAATAACTTGAAAGCATAAGTTCGACGGGCGAGATAGTACCTTATTGCACAGGCCACCGAGATAGTACTTTCTTGCTCTGGCCGCCGAAATAGTACTTTCTCGGATTGGCCGCGAATATAGTACTGTTTTGAATTGTTATTGAGATAGGACTTTCTTGCTCTGGCCGCTAAGATAGTACTCTATTGCTAGGAGGCGTCGAAGTATCTGATTTAGATACTTTATAACATTTTAATTGTGTTCGCCTTATCTCGTTTCGAAAATGCGCGATATCATCCCATGATTTATTGGACAACATTCTGGAAGTTCAGCATGGACCTAACCCCTGGTAATATTAAAGGGTATCGATGTCAGTAACTTTGTGAGTAACAGAAATCTCTTGTGAAGGTGGTCTGGTATTTTCTCAAGCACATACATAAAGTCTCCGTAGTCTTTTTGTACAATTTTTTTCGGTAGCGCTATTCTGTAAGCCTCCTTGTTGATACTTCCTTGATACAAATCATCAAGAAAATTCTAAGAGCTCTGCATGAACACAAACTACTTTATTTATTGAATGGTTCCGGCATTGGCAACAGGAATTATTTCCCATCAAGGTGTTTCCCCATTCAAGAACATAATTTCGCTTGACAAGATTCTTGTGAAAATTTTAAGTAGTCCTTGTCAAGTGGCCTTCTTGTTAAGACATAAGGAAATAGGACTTCAAAGTACTCGACCACGTGAATGAATACCTTCGAAAATAATTACGCCAATTTTGTTAAACCTAATATCACACTATGATTTGATGACGTCAACAAGAATAATATAGATACTGAGCACTGACCCAAACTACTCAGGATGTAGAATGGTCTCAACGCTAGGCAATGTCCATAAATTACGTAACGCTGAAGTCTCAAAATTTCGTGACTTATCTGTCTGTTTATAACGCTACCGTTACAATTTTACTCTCTCCTGTCTTTCACGTAACGTAACGCCTGTTAGAAAAACTAGAAAATAGTTCAACGAATATATAACTAGAGGGAACCTGTGGAGGACACGAAACATCGCGAAACCGCAGCCGCAAGTCGAATCCAAACTCGACTCCGATGGAAGCCAGTAGTAGCAGATAAATTATAAACAAGCCGCAACGTCCGCAAATTCGCTTTTCTGTTTTTTTTGAGAAAAATAATATACTATGAAATTATTTATAGAATTATAAATGAATGAATAAGTATAAGGTAATGTCGGAGAATAAGCTTGAGCCGAGTTGAGTAGACACGCAATGCTCCCTTGCTCAGTAAAGTTGTCAATCCCTCAATTTCATTTCTGAAAAACGTTACGTCACATTTTGAAAATTCCTATCCGTCACTCCGTAACGCAACCATAACATAACTTTTGTAGTGAGTCTGTCTAATGTAGCGTTACGTAATTTATGGACAACTCCCTAGTAACTACGTCTGTAACAAAAATTCTTTTTGTTAAGGTACACTTTTATTATCCTATTCAATTCCAATAATATGGCCCAGAAGCTGAGCACAAACACGAACCACGACATCTGTGGAGTGTTCTCGATGTTGGTTACATGTCGCTAATAGATATTTGTAGTTGAAACGCAACTAGCACATCAACTAAAAAAAAAATAGTGAAATAATTATTCAAACAACAAAGATAAATCACAATACAAATTTTTTGACTGCTTCTCAACATTCCACGACTTTTGATCCTTTGTTTTTTCTCCTAATCCAGGACATTTCAATCTTACCAGGATCGGTGGCTAACCTACTGAGTTACTCGATTTATGAGAACCCTCTTTTTCATTCGGAAAATCACCATTTAGGAAAATTTATCACACATGCTTGTAAAATGTTTCCTCGTTGAAGATTTTGTATGGAACAAACTTTTTCTGAAAGATGCATATTAGCACCTCAAGTTGTGGAGCAGTTTTGAAAATTCCCTTTGGACTCCAGTGGCATTAGTCAATCTGTTTACGAGCAGCTACTGCGCCGGGAAGAGCGTATCGTTCCCAGCGACAGAAGGAAACTAAGGTTTAATAAGACTAAAAATAAGAGTCAAAGACTCAAAGTCTCAAGACTCAAAGAGGACGGCTGATGTACCTCAAGCGTCATTGCAACACGAGCTTTGCAACATCGTCTACACGCAATGTAAAGTCCTATCTAGATCTCGAGTCTCGCTCAGCTCTACTACCTAAACAGGTTCACTTACTCCCTAGAGATATAAGTGTGACATTCTTATATGAGCACCACCCTCGAGCGGCGCTAGACAGTTTCTCTGCCAAGATATGATCATGTCTGAATTCACTTCGACAGAACTCTGTATATCCAGGGACGTTACTTTATTGCAAGGACATTCATTTTTACCTGTAGGATTATGATCGTTGTAGACTTATACTTCTTCTTTATTCATAATGTATCCTAACGCAACGCAGCATGACGGGGCGGGTTGACTTAAAGACTACGAGCGAGCGAGTGAACGACGGATGAGCGAGCGAGTGAACGACGAGTGATCGAGTGTTTGATTGTTTTTAGCGTTTTAAGTGTACGAGCGAGAGAGGAAAAGCGCAGCTCCATTTTATTATACCTAATTCTACTTATTCTCATTGTACATTTTTATCTTACTTATTTTCCTGTGCGACTTCTGTTTCCCTTTTTTTTCACTTCTCTTTCCCTCAACCTTTTCCTATAAACAATCATGCTTTCACTGTATCTCACCCGCTCCTCTAGCTTCCTCCAATTCCCTCATCCACTCCTCCCCCTGTCCTTCCTCTCCCAGAATCCTTACCACGTTCTCTTGCTAACTTCCTTGATCTTCCATTCCTATTTCCTCCAAATATTACGCTTCCCTGGCCTCGTTCCCGGATCGTAATCTTGCAATTCTTGTCCATCTCTTCTTTCCCCAACCCCCTTTCAAATACTATTTATTGTATTTCCATTTCATTATCCTTCCCCATCTTTCTATTAATTGCCTTCCCTTATCTTTTTCTTCTAATTCTTCAAAGTTCACTCCAATTTCCCCTCCTACATGCCTCTCTGTAAGGAACTTCCTCCTTTCTTCTTCACATTTCGTTAACTAAATCGCCCTCCCTCTTCTTTCTTCTACCTCTCTCAGACATTCTTTCGCTTACTCTCCTCCCTTTCCCCCTCTCAGCTTTTCTTTAAATTTCCATGCCTTTCTCCCTGCCCTCATACTTAATTAATCCCTTTGCGTTCCCTCTCTCACAATATATCCAGGTTTCCTCCAATCCACTCCTAGAATCCGACTCACATATCGTTCCTGTAACCTTTCCATCTCTTCCTTTTCCTTCCATTCCCATACTTCTGCTCCATATCCTAAAACTGGCCATACCAGGGTATCAAACAACCAAATTATCTTTTTCCAATCTTTCTTGAATCTTCTTTTTTCTATTCCCCACACCTTCTCCATTACCCCTGCCGCTTTTTTTATTCTTTCTCCAATATGTGCCCTATGATCTCAATTTTCTTGCAAGGTGTATCCCAAATATCTAAACTCTTTTACTTCTTCTATCTTCACTCCCTTCTATCTTCCAGTCTTCACACCCTTTTCTGCTCATTGCTTCTCCCGAGTTCAAGATCAAGATAATAAATACAAGTGGACTCAGAGGACACCCTTGCCTTACTCCTCCTATCAACCAGAAACTATCGCCTACCTGATCGACTACTTGCACCCTACTATATGTCTCACGGAAAATTTCTGAAACTCTCTTCATTAGACCTTCCCTTATACCTTTTTTACCATAACCTTAGCTAACTCTTCCCTGTCCAAAGAATCGAACGCAGCTTTAAGGTCCACGATCATAGCTACCATTCCTCCCTTCCCCTCTCTAATCCTCATATTTACTATATAATTTTCAACGTATATGTTTTCCATCAACCCTATTCCTTTTCTAAACCCCGTCTGATAGGGTGTCAGTATCTCTTTTTCCTCAACTTCTTTCTTTAGTCTCTCCGATCATACCGTTACATACACCTTGTATGAGATGGCATGAGCGTCACTCCCCTATAATCCTTGACTTCCTCTCCTTTGCCTTTCTTCAATATCGGTATCACTACCCCTACTTTCCATATCTCTGCCCAACCCTCTCCTCTTCATACTCTATTGCACATTATCCTTGCCAATTCCTTCAGTTCGTTCCCCCCATATTTATAGAAGTACTTCATTTGGAATTTCATCAAGACCTGGAGCCTCATTCTCTTTCATTATTCCTAAAACATTGATTATTTCTTCCCTTGTTATGTCCTCTTCCTTCATCTGTCTTCCTTCCCTCTCTTCCACCCTTGCTCACTTTATATTCTATTTCTCCTAGCAGATCCATGTAATACTTTTCCTATCCTACCATCTCTATATCCTGGTTTACCCTCTTCCTCCTTTTTCTTTCTTTATTTAGTATTTTCCAAACCTCTTCTTCTGCTCTAGCCTTCTCCGCCTGCTCTTCAAACTTCCTATTTGCCTCCTCTTTTTTTCACACACCTCCGTATATTTCTTCTTTTTCCTTCTATGTTCCTCTCCACTACTTATTCCTTCCCTCCATCTCCTTAGTTCCTTTCTCACTTTCTTCTTTTTCTCTTTACATTCTTTATCCCATCCATAACCGTTCTCTCCCCCACTAACTTCTTTCTTACTCGTTTCCTCCAACGCTATTTTTATTTCTCCTATCATTATTTCCATCTCTTCATTAACATTTCCTTCCGCCATTTCGACATCCTTTAGCTTCTCTCTTAATTGTTCTTTCACTTCTATTGACCAATCCCCTCTTCCTGTTTTTCTTACTTTCACTTCCTTTCTGCCGTATCTCTGATACTTTTATCACCCTCTAACGTCAGTATTAGTGGGAAGTGATCATAATCTATATGGTCGCCTACCTCTAGCTTCTTGACCTTCTCTGTTACCTCGTCGTCTACTATCCCATAGTCAATGATCGTCCCCTTTTCACCTCCCAGACGTGTATATTCACCTTCCTCATATCCCTCTATATTTCCGTTTATGACAAATCATCCCATTTCCTCTGAGCACTTCAACAATTTCTTCCCTTCCCAATTCATTACCTTGTCTTTGGGATTTCCTTTCCTCTCTTCTCCCCATTCCCTTCCTCCTATATCTCCTGTTCTTGCTTTAAAATCTCCTCCTATCACAAGCCTTATCCCCTCTCCATTTTCTTCCATCATCTCTCTTATCTTCATAGATTTCTCCTGCATACCTCTGTTCACATACACTCCCACTATCTTCCATCTCTCTTCTCCCATCTTTGTCTCTTCTACCAATAATCCTTCAATTTCCTCCTTCATCACCCTTCTATCCTTCTGTACTAGATATTCTTTCCTCATTCCCATCAATATTCCTTCCATTGCTCTGCCTTTCCTATTTCTCCTCCTTGCATTCTGAATCTGCAAATTGTAATCTTTCGGAAACCTTCCTCTTACTCTTCCCCATCCTTTTTCATCCAGACGCGTTTCTATCATCACTACCAACTCCCACTGTTCCAAATTGCTCATGAATTCTTTATCTTTTCTCTCCAATCCGGCTACATTCAAGTAACAAATTTTCGCTTATACTGATTTTGCTTCCACCATCTGCAATCGGATTGCCTTAAGGATCATCTTTCGTGACACCGTTGATTTCCTTCGGAATCGTTTTGCGTTTTCGTGCCTGCTTCCGTTTTGGTAACATCCTTATTTTCTTATTAACCTTTTTATTTCTGTTCATATAATCATTTTTCAACGGGTCCTCAGCCCATCACTGACAACCACAAATATTCTGCTGATAATTTATGAGATAATCCAACTACTCCAACTACTATCTTGCAGTAGAAGTAGATTTTAGAATTTATTCTGCAAAAAATTGGAAAAATTATTAATTTATCCAAACGAATTTTTTAAACAAATTTATTCCGCAAAACTAATGCAAATTTCAAATTAGCTATGCCTCGAACTCCCTTAATTTTTAATGGCTTGTCTAGATCGTGACCCGAAATCTTAAAATCACGCCATACATAAAGTTTCCATACATAAAGACACAATATGTGCCATATTGTGTCTAAAAAAATTTGAACAAATTATTTGAGAAAATTCGGCTCCGTCAGTCTCTTTGTTATCCAATCAAAAACATTTCTGGCTGAATTTTATTTTGTTTGGTTGAGATTTGTGACCTGTAGGTGGTTTTGAACATTCTGTCCCCACTGTATGCTAGCCCTGGCCACTAGCGATACATTGTCTCCCTAAGTCGAATTCGAGACAAGCCAAAACGGAACCATGTCCAAACATTTTTACTAGAGCCTGTAAGTAACTCTGGATATTCAAATAATGTGAAACGGAGTTTGGCCACCTACAAAACACTGTTCGGTTGACACAACGTGTATATTTAAGAAGTATGCAAACTTGAAGAGAAGAGCAGAGATGTTGCAAAGTTTGGTCAGTGGTGCTAAACGGGTAAACGGTCGCAGCAAAGGGAAACGAGTGTTAATTTGTACAGATGGAGAAGTTTCTAACGAGGTGGCTCATCCTGTCTTTGGTCAACCTAAATTCTTCTTCCTGCCGCACGCCTTAGGCGGTGCACTCATTACTGTTCCAACTTGAGGAAAGTAAACGGGAAGAAGTTACTTAAATCTTATATTTAAAAAGACAGGCATGTTTTCAACATTTTCCCTTCCGTAGCATCTCTTCTGAGTAGACCGACAATAGAATGGAAAGCTATCTAGACCAAATCGTCTCCCAGCGACATCTCTCCTCCTTCGAAGTCGCAAGAGTGCGGCATCTCTCCCCCTTCGAAGTCGCAAGAGTGCGGCATCTCTCTCCATCGAAAGTGGCAAAAGTACGGCATCTCTCCTGAACAGAAAATTCGACGACTTCCTTCAAACTGATTGGGCGAAAGACTCTTCATAGAAAAATTGTAGGTCAAATAACCTCAAAATAGTTAATCAGTTAATCGGAATAATGTAGAGACATACTTGCCCCTTTTCAAGTCTAGTGGAAGGCAGGAAGGGACTTTTGTGACAGGTAATGGGAATAATATGGGTCACATCCCTTGAAATGGTAACCTGGATCAGGGACACTTATTATCTAACTCTTGCCATTGCAGAGATTGAGAGATGCCGCAAGGAAATAATTTGGTTTGGAAGTCTCGTCACGGAATTGGGAATCGATTTGAGAGAGATACCTCAAGTGAGACTTGCCTCGAGAAGGAATCGCAGCAGGAGATACTTGCCACCGGAGAGACTCCTTGATTTTATTACTAAAAAATAGGGAATTACACACTTCGATGTACCGAAAAAATTTTCCCCAATCTTTTTGTTTTTCCAAGAAATTATTATGTACATATTAAGTCATATGAGAACTGGCTCGGAAATGTGAAGAATATTTTCCCTCGATTCAGAACCAGCAGCAGCAATAAAAGGCAGACTACGCCAAAGTCGAATTTTTCTTTCCGGTGAGTTTCGCGCATCCGTTTCCGTTATGGGGTTCATCTTGCTCGTTTTTTTTAGCTTCACATCATCTTCGATTTTCCTGTAGGATTTACGAGCATTTTATGCCATCATTGGGAACTCTTCTCGGAAGATGTGGATATGCACTACCATACTTGGTGACTCTTTAAGTGTCTAATAAAAAAAGTTCCTGACGATTCCGGGTTTTTTTAGGATATTTAAAAATTTTTCAGGGTATGAAATGTTTTCTGTAGTCGACCCTCCCACCGCAATACATAATACCAGTGAATGGTTCAATTTTCATTACTCTCGAAAATTCCCAAAAATTTCAAAATGGATTCCTTCCTACTTTCAAATTTTTCTTATCTTACGAATTTTCTAGAAACGCTTGCAATTTCTCCCCGAAATGTTGTATTCCATACGGAAAAATTTTATATATAAAAAAAAGACTTCGACATATTCACTAAAGTTTTACCTAAATAGTTATATTCTTTACCTACATTGTTAAAACTTCTTGGATAAAATTATTCACAGTTGAATTTCCAATCAAATTGTTGAACTCCCAAGGCGATGTGACAAATTTATGAGAAGGTTCTTTGCCTACAAGGAAGTTCGAATTTTTAGGTTAAGAGATTATCTTATAACTACGGAGAAGGCTTCATCAAAACTGTTGAAATAATGACTGAATGGCTTTATATACGACCTACATTATTCAATCTTCAACAAGGAAGATTGATCAATTATTTAATTTTGGGTGGTAATTTTGCCAGTGACTCCCATGATCATATCCTTCACTCTAACGGACATTATTTCCGAACAAAGTACACAAATAGAATTTAAAAATAAAATTTTTCTAATATCATAATTCAATTGAAATGTGGAATCCTGAATGAAGTTAGAAAAATCACATTCCTACATAAAATGGTTTTTTTATCGGAAAGGATTTTACAGTTGAAAATAAATTCAGTGCTGTCGTTTTTTGGCTGGTGTGCAGGGGAGAATTGAACGGCTGGGTTCCAAAACAGCCTTCACGCTCGGGCTAGTAGGCACGGGAGGGGATACCGTGATACGCGCATCGCGGTATCCCCTCCCTTGCTCACTAGCCCGAGCGTAGAGGCTGTTGTGGAATCCAGCCGTTCAATTGAAGAAATATGGTAAGTGGAAAGCGATCGCAGAAGAAAGGAGTGAAATTGATAGTGTGAGTGGAGAGAGAGGTGTGAGTTGTGCGGGAGGGCAAAAATCTTCGGTTTTTGATAAGAGTGGGCTTGGAGGTTACGTTCCTGGAGGGGAGAAATTGGGTGGACTGTTAGGTTTAAGAGCGGTTAAGGTGCGAGTGTATGGTGGACGAGTGCATGTGCGTATGAAAGGGTTTTAGAATAGAGTGATAACAGTGGTTTTTTGTGTGTTTTGGTTGTTTTTCGAATTGAGTGATGAGTGACAGGCGAAGGACGAAGGAAGGCAAGGAGAGAAAAGTGGATCATAAAATGGCCGGGCGCAGGACAGTTGCGCATAACTGGCGGCAGTCAGAGAGGAGTAACGAGGCGGACGCAAAAAGAGACAGAGAGCGATTAGAAAAGGAAGAGGAGATCTAGGAAAGGGGGTGCAGGGGGTGGCGGAGTCGCGGAGGGATATGACGTAAGTAGGAATGTGGTGGATGAAAGGTTGCGAGTCAGACTGAAGGCAATGGAAAGGAGAATAGAAGGAAAAGAAAGAATAAAGAGAAAGAAAAATATAATAATTAAAGGTTATGAAAGTAGACAGTGGAAATGGAGAAAGAGAATCAATAAGCTTATAAAAGTTATTGGTGCACAGGCCACTCTGGAAGAGATCGAAGAATTAGAAGGGTAAGAGGACAGGAAATAATGCATGTTTTTAGTAAAATTAGGTAACGAAGAGGAGGTGTATAAGATTTTGGAGAAGAAGAAGTTGTTGAATGAAAGAAAAGAAAGAATTGGAGAAGATTTGACGTAGTTGGAGAGGAAAAGAAAGTGGCTTATCAGGCAGAAGGCGTGGAATGAGAGGAAAAAAGGTAGCAAAGTAAGATCGGAAAGATATACGTTACGGATAAACGGAGAGGTCTGGTTGTGGGACGAAGACGTAGAAGAATTAAGAGAGGGTATCAAACAAGTGTCAAATGAAAAAGAGGGGAGAAATTGTAAAGAAAATACAGCTACCCAGTTGGGGTTTACAAAAGACAGGAGGATTTGAAAGCAAGGAAGAAAGAGAAGAAGGAAGACGTAAGAATAGGCTTTTGGAACGTGTCAGGGTTAAAAAACAAGGACAGAGGGTTTTGAGAGGGAGTACAACAGTAAAAAAATGGGACGTGATAATGATGAGCGGAACGTGGGTAGATGAGAAGGAGTGGCAACTAATGCAGAAAAAATTAACGAAAGGATATGTGTGGGGGATGGAGTCAGTAAGAAGAGATCACGTTAAAGGACGGGGAATGGGTGGCATGTTGTCAGAGGGTAAAGAGGAAATAGCGGTTAAGGAAGATAATAACAAGGGAGAAAATGACGGAACAATAGTGAGGAGAATTAAAATAGGAAATAAGAGTGTGTCAGGGGTATGCGTATACAGGAGAAGAGGTGAAGAGAAAGGATTAAGCGTGATGAAGAAATCGACAAAGGATAAAGAGGAGAGGTTGGTGCTCATAGGAGGAGAACTGAATGCTTGGGCTAGGAGTCAAGGAAGAGAGGTGGGGGACGAAGAAAAGGACATTTTCAGGAAAAATTCAAAACAGGGAGAGGTGGATAGGGATCTTGAGAGGCTTCTCGACCTGCTGGGGAAGGGGCTGGATGGTTTATTTGTAACGGCAATACTTAGGGAGTTGAAAAGGAGGATAACGTTTACAGGTAGAGGAGATACAGTAATAGATTACATACTAGCAGCAGAAAGAATAAGGAGTATGTTGGTTAGAATGAAAGTAGGCAAAGCAGAGGGAAGGTAAATGAGAAAAGGCAAGAAAATCAAACCAGAGCAGTTGGGGTTGAGAGAAGTTGAGAGAATTTAGAAAGAAGAGTGAAAATTGGGAGGCAGGGAGTGAAGAAGAAGGAGATGTAGACACGCTGCTAGAAAAACTCAATTTAAGGATTGAAAAGGTGAGGGAGGAGGTGAGGCCGATAGAATATGGAGAGGAGAAAAGGAGAGGTTGGTAGGATGATGAATGCAGGGCAAGTAAAGAGAAGATGAAGGAAAGTGTAGAAAAATGAAGGAAAGGGGAACTAGAGAAAAAGAACTCAAAAGAAGGAGAAGAGCGCACGTAAGGATGTTAAGCGAAAAAAGACAGGAGGATAAAGTAAGATACATGGAAGAAGTCAAGGAAGCAGTAAGGGAAGGGGGGGAATGGGAAGTTTTAAACAGGGAAAGAGGGGGGAGGAAGGGAATGAATAAAGAAATAGGAATGGAAGAATGGACAGAATATTTCAAGTCTCTGCTAGGGTGAGTGGAAAATAGGGTGAAGGGCGAAGGAAGAAAGGCACAAGCGGGAGATGAGGGAAGGGGGCAAATTAGTTCAGGGAGATTTGTCGCACTTTTGACACATCAGGGCAGATTTGTATCTTTCCGGATGAGAGATACCGCAAGCAGACTTGTGGCTGTGGAGACAAGCCGCAGAAGTGACATTCAGGTTCGGGAAACTTGAATTGATAATGTCACTTTGGGGTAGACTTTGATATTTTGGTTAAGAGATGCCGCAAGGACACTTGGGGCTAAGGAGACAAGCCGCGGATGTGGCAATTGAGTTATTAGGTTTGACATACTTTTGCCAGTTTAGAGAGACTTGTACTTTCCGGGTAAGAGATGCCGCAAGGAGACTTGTGTCAGGGAAGACAAACCGCAGAAAAGACAATTAGGTTTGTGAAACTTGCCGCACTATCGTCACTTTAAGGCAGGCTTTGCTATTTTCGGGTAAGAGATGCCGCAAGGAGACTCGAGGCTACGGAGACAAGCCGCAGATGTAACTTTGGAATTAAGGGGGCTTGCCGCACTTTTTCTAGTTTAGGGAGACTTGTACTTTCCGGCTGAGAGATGCCGCAAGGAGACTTGTGGCAGGGAAGACAAGCCGCAGGAAAGACAATTAGGTTTGGTAAACTTGCCGCACTATAGTTACATGAAGGCAGATTTTGATGTTTTCGGGTGAGAGATGCCACAAAGAGATTTTGGGCTAAGAAGACAAGCCGCAGATGTAACAATGGAACAAGGGGGGCTTGCCGGACTTTTTTCCAGTTTTGGGAGATTTGTTCTTTCCGGCGGGAGATGCTGCAAGGAGACTCGTGGCAGGGAAGACAAGCCGGAGAAAAGACTATTGGGTTTAGGAAACTTGACGCACTATCGTCACTGTAAGGCAGACTCTGATGTTTTCGGGTGAGAGATGCCACAAGGAGATATGCGGCTAAGGAGCCAAGCCGCAGATGTAACAATTGAGTTAGGGAGGCTTGCCGCACTTTTGCCAGTTTGAGGACACTTTTACTTTCCAGATGAGAGATGCCGCAATGCGACTTTGGACTGGGGAGACAAGCCGCAGATGTGAAAATGGAGAGAGGATGGCATGCTGCACTCTCGCCAGTTTGGATGCTGACTTTGAAATAATCTTTTCTTGGGTAAGGAATGCCGCTGAAAGACTTGCATTTGGAGAGACAAGCCGCAGATGTGACAGTCGGGTGAGAGAGGCTTTCCAAGAAATCGGCAATGTACTTAGGGGAGGTGCCACGTGGGAGGCATGTGGCAAGAAGACTTGTATCTGGAGAGACTTGTGGCTAAGAAACTTGCCTCAAGGGAGACATGCCGCAAGGGAAACATGCTGCAGATGAGACTTGCCGCAGGTGAGACATGATTGAAGAGAGACTTGCCGTAGGCGAGACTTGCCCTATATAACTTGATATGATCCCAGAATACCAATCAATTTTGCATTTTCAATTTCGCACTTAGATGGAATGAATAAATGAATTTTCGAACGGAATGATCAAACAATATTATGATGTTAAATTTTTCTGTCTACTGGTCTCATCAATATTTAAATAATTGATTATTTAAATGTTGTTTTTCTGAAAGTTGTGAAAAAATGACTCTCTAGCTCCGCTGGGATTCGAACCCAGGTCCTACAGATTTCCGGT
>WSXT02169608.1:0-16705 GCA_011762715.2 Neuroterus valhalla | reverse complement strand
GCTGGCATTCACTCCGTACTGATATTCACTTCGTACTGGCATTCTTTTCGTGCTGACATTCACTTTGTACTAGCATTTACTTCATAATGACTTTTCACTTCGTACTGGCACTCTTTTCGCGCTGGCATTCACTTCGTACTGATATTCACTCCGTACTGGCATTCGTCTCGTGCTTGCATTCACTCCGTACTGGCATTCGTCTCGTGCTTGCATTAACGTCGTACTGGCATTCACTTCATACTAACTTTCCACTTCATACTGGTACTCTTTTCGTGCTGGCATTCACTTTGTACTGATATTCACTTCGTACTGGTATTCTTCTCCTGCTGGCATTCACTTCATGCTGACTTTTCACTTCGTACTGGTACTCTTTTCGCGCTGACATTCACTTTGTACTAGCATTCACTTCATAATGACTTTTCACTTCGTACTGGCACTCTTTTAGCGCTTGCATTCACTTCGTACTGGCATTTACTTCATACTGACTTTCCACTTCATACTGGTACTCTTTTTGCGCTTGCATTCACTTCGTACTGATATTCACTCCGTACTGGCATTCGTCTCGTGCTTGCATTCACTTCGTACTGGCATTCACTTCATACTGACTTTCCACTTCGTACTGGTACTCTTTTCGTGCTGGCATTCACTTTGTACTGATATTCACTTCGTACTGGCATTTTTCTCCTGCTGTCATTCACTTCGTACTGGAATTCACTTCGTACTGATATTCATCTCATACTGGTATGCATCTCGTACTGGCTGTTAAAATAATCTGAATCCTTTATTGAACTATTAAACCGTTATGATGGAAAAATCTCTTTCTAAAAAATTCAAAGCCTGATCTGCTTCATTAATCTGCTTTTGATAGAATAAAAGAGGCAGAAATTCGTCACATCGGAAAACTGGGTGGACATTCATTGCCGGACAGACAAATAACTATTGTCCGATTTCTGTTCATGAGCGGCCAATGTTTATTCAAAATGAATCTCAACATATAAAAAAAACACCTACGCTTGGATGAACATAAAATTGAATATCAATTTTCTCCTCGTTCCTGAACATTTCATTTCCTTCACTTTTGCTTTCTGATTTGTCAAAGAATTATATTCCAGATAATGAAAGAAGAAATATTTGTTAATTGCTAATGGCTGGCAAAATGTTTTAATGAAAAAAATATGTCGTTAGACAAGGGTCAACATTTGTCAGCTGCTGCAAATTACGAGTATTCTGGACTCCCGGAATGCGGAAATTGGTTGTCCTATTAAACCTACTAACTCGTTAACCTTAGGGTGCCTGACAGAATAATAAAACTTCGTATGAATTATTCAAATACTGTCAGAATGATAAACTGAAAAACAAAAAGGATATTTTATGAACGATGTATGTGCTAATTTTGTTTAAAAAAATTTGCTAAAATGTTTCCAATTTCACATTTTCAAAAAACTATAAAGTAAATTTTGTTGTTTTAATTACAACATTGTCATTTTTGGGAATCAATCCTAAAATATTTTTCATAAAAAATATATCTTTTGTTCCCAAAAATGTATTGCTTCCAGCAGTACCTGTTTGTGCGTACACGGACATGCGCTCATTGTATTTATCACCTCCTGGGAACGTAGGGACTTTTCCTTCCAGCTATTATGACCAGGCGATTTCATTGGTCGATAAATTTTGCGAGGGTGCAAAGCTCCATCCGAGCGAACCAATTTTTTCTCCGTAAACAACATCATCCCGCCTTGTTTCGATGTAAGTCCTTACATATATGAGCTTCATTTTATTTTCACGTGTTTTGCAGCCAAGCGTTAATAATTCTTCCGAAGAAGTGTAGAAGAACTATCCAAATTTTCAGATTGTACTTAATCTCACAAAAATGACTCACTTCCTGCTTTTCTGAATTTTCAGCTTGAACGCTACAAATTAAGGAAATTTCATTCCTTATTCACTTCGTACTGGTATTCTCTTCGTGCTAGTATTTATCTCATACTGTTATTCATTTTGTACTGATTCTTTTACACCGTTGAAATATTCTAGATCCTTTGAAGAAAAACAAACCGCTTTCGATTTTGGTCCTCATATATATAAACTCCATGGTATTCTAATGTGTTTTGCAGCCAAGCGTTCATAGTTTCTCCAAAAAAGTGTACAACAACAACACAAATTCTTGAATTGTACGTAACCTCACAAAAAATACTCACTCCCCGATTTTCTAAACCGTTTACTTGAAGATTACGAATGAAGATAATTTGATTCCTTCATTCACTTCATACTGGCATTCACGTCGTACTGGCATTCACACAGTACTGTTATTCACCCCGTGCTGTTCTCCATTTCGTACTGGCATTCAACTCGTACTATACTTCACTTCCTACTGGCATCTAACTCTTACTGTTGTTCACTTCGTTCTGGTATAAATCTTGTACTGCTTTTCCTACACTGTTAATAAAATCTAGATCCTTTGAAGAAAAACACACCATTTTTAATATTGGTCCTTACATGTATGAACTCCGTTTTATTCTAATGTGTTTTGCAACCGAGCGCTAATAGTTTCTAAAAAAAGTGTAGAACAGCAATCCAAATTTTTGAATTGTGCTTAACCTCACAAAAAATACTCACTTCCCGATTTTCTAAACTGTTTACTTAAAGATCACAAAGAAGAAAATTTGATTCCTTTAATAACTTCGTCCTGGCGTTCACGTCCTACTGGCATTCACAAAGTACTGTTATTCACCTCGTGCTGTTCTCCATTTCGTACTTGCACTCCGTTCTGGTTTTCCTACACTGTTAATAAAATCTAGATACTTCAAAGAAAAACACACTATTTTTAATGTTGGTCCTCACATATATGAACTCCGGTTTATTCTAATGTGTTTTGCAGCCAAACGTTGAAAGTTTCTTCAGAAAAGTTAGAAGAACAATCCAAATTTTAAAATTATACTCAACCTCGCAAAAAATGCGCTTTCCCGCGTTCCCAAATTTTTAAGTTGAACGTTACAAATTAAGGGAATGTTATCTCTTTATTTACTTTGTACGGGCATTCACCTCGTACTGTTGTTCACCTCAAACTAGCATTCAACTCACACTGCTATTCACTTCGGACTGGCATTGATTTCATATTTTGAAAAAAAAACACAATTTTTTATTTTAGTGCTCACATATATGAACTCCATTTTATTCTAACGTGTTATGCAGCCAAGCGTCAATGATCCTCCCTAAAAAGTGTAGAAGAACTATCCAAATTTTTAAATTGTACTTAACCTCACAAAAATTACTCGGTTCCGGCCGTTTGTGGGGTAGTTAATTACGAACGAATATAATTATAAAGACCTGCCCAGGACGGAAACTATTTGTATAATTATTTTTCCATTACTATAATTGACGAGAATGTTGGTTTTGAAGATAAGTTAAAAACTTTCCTCCCAAAGCACGTGAAGCGGAAAAATTCGAGTGGTTCGAACTTCTTATTATTTCCACCTCCTTCAAATTTATACGATTTCAATTCAAAAGTGTTGAATCTGGAAAGGTCTTGGAACTTTTGCTTCAAAAAATTATCCGAAAATTGTTGAATGTTGTGGAGCCACGGTTGCGCCTGAGCCAATTTTAATTAAACTTTTATGTCATCAAAATAATTCTAACACATCTTGTCTTTGGACAACATGAGGACCATTTCAAGTCGAAAAGGAAAATCATTCGTTCGGCGCAAAAATTTGAATTTTTGAAAAGAAATCTTGAAACTGTAATTTTTTTATCAATCAAATCTTAAATAGACTTCGAATTACAATGAGAATTAAATAATTTTGTAAATGATAGAGGAATAAAATTAACCATGGAAAATTTGATATATCTAGTAAGCGGGTAAATGGTGAAATAAATTTATTTTTCGTTCAATACATAAATGTGTGAATTAATTCTTTCATACACTTATTTTGCTTTTATACATTTAACCATTAACGTCACTATATCCCTTTCTGCAGTTCGTACTCTTTTCCACTTTTTACTGGCATTCACCTCGTACTGGCATTCACCTCGTACTGTAATTCATATCGTACTGGCATTTGTCCCGTTCTGGTGTTCACTTCGTACCGGCATTTACTTCGTACTGTCATTCACTTCGTATTGGCATTTGCCTCGTACTAATGTTCACTTCGAGGTTCACTTCGTACTGGCATTTACCTTGTACTGGTATTCACCTCGTACTGGCACTCACCTCGTACTGACATTTATATCGTACTGGTATCTCAATACATTTGAACCCTTCTTGAATTCGTATAAAATTTCATTGAAGTTAATTAAATAATTTTAATTTTTTCTCAATTTATTCGAATCCATTTGGAATTCACGCTGAACTCTTATTATTTGGCATGTTTTTCCCAATTCTTTAGAATTCTCTTGAAGTTTTTCGAATTCTCCCTGAATTTTATTCCATTTTTCAAAATTTGTTTGAATTTCCATACATATTTCCTGAATTTTTCCATTGGAATTTTATTGCATTAATTGATCAATTGATCGTTTTATTCCATTTTTATTATTTTATTTTAGTTAATTTGAGATCTGTTGAATTTACCTTGAATTCTGTTTACCATTATATAACTCAATCGTTTAGAAAAGAACGCAATGCAATCTTTGAGATGTTTTGAATTTATTGTTAATTCTTGGAAATTTAGCCTGAAATTGTGAACTCGTTGAAATTCACCGGTAATTATTATAAATAATTTGAATTCTTATAAATCCTTTTGAGTTCAAAAGATTGAACGAATTCAGCAATTTTTTGAAAGTCATCCTTCCTGGTGTGGAATCCAAATTTTTTTTTTTTTTTTTAAATTTACTTTTTCAATTGATTCTCAGTTGAGAACGTGTATTTTCAGTTAAGAGTTGAACATTATGGATAGAAATTTATGTGCTTTGTGAAAAAAATTATCTCCCAGTTCGAATTTATCTTTTTTGTTAAATATTCAACAGTTTTGCTGAAAAGCTCACCACATCTTTTGTAAATTAAACTCGCTTGTGGAAAATTCATTTTCTTGATTAGAAGCTTTTCTCTCTTTTTCAGGATTTTACGGTTTTGTTAATAATTTTTCTCTCTTTGATGATCTGAACTATTAGTTTTTTTTGACAGTTCAAAATTTGTCTTTTCCGTTGGAATTTGACCACTTTCGTTGAAAAAATTGCTGATGATGCATTAATTTTTTCCAATGAAAATAATGTTAGCTCGAGTTTTGGTTGAAAACTTATATTTTTGATTTGAAGGATGAACTTTGTGGTTTAAACTTTAAGTGTTTTATTAAAAACCCGTCTTGTTTAAAACTTGAGATTTTTGGTTTGAGATTCTATTTTATTAGTTGATGATCTACCATTTCCTGATCATGAAGGATGAAATTACTTTAAATAATAAATACTAATTTGGTGAAAGAGTGTTTTTCATGGTCCTTTGTGAATGTGAATTCATTTCAGAGACTCGAAATTTTTTATTCCTGGTTACACCACTTTTTAAAAGCAGGAAAATAATGTTCCATGGAGAATAAAAAAAATGTTTAATAGAATGAATTTATATCCCCAAAAATTTTCTTAATTTTCGACAGGCGAGCATACCACAATGTCCACTCACTTTTAGGGCACTTGAAACCATCAAACGGTAACCGTTATTAAAATTTATGTAATGTTGTCGAGGGGAAGCTACGATTATCTGGTGGGCGACCCTCCATCTCTCTCGCTCAGTAATGTCCCGGAGTCGCCTGAACGGAATGAGAGGAGTTCAGGAAGAGGTAAAAGGAGAGCAAAGGGAGAAAAGGGACCAATTCTGAGCGCTTCTAACTCCGGATCACGTGTTTCTACTTCCTGAAAAACGTGCCTCCAGATGTCTAATTGTTTTCAACAAAGACTCCCTAGAGACCCCAAATTACGGTGATCGTGTCAGTTACAGAGGATAGCTCTAAATTATGGTATGATGTTGAAATTACGTCAAACCCCAGTTTTCTCTTGCATTCAATGCTAGGTAAAATATCCCATAGGATGTGGAAGTCTGGACTTTCCAAAAAAGAGACGTACAAAGAGACGCTGAAAGATATGCGCAGAATGACGCTCACAGAGACCTTCAAAGATGCGTCCAAGGAGACGTTCCAAAAGAAGCTCAAAAATATGTTCAAAGAGATTCTCAAAGAGTTAATCGAAAATACGCTCGAAGAGACGTTTAGAGAGACATTCAAAGAAACGTTCAAAAAGACGCTCGAAGAGACAATCGGAAAGACGCTCAAAGAAACTTACAAAAACATGTTCAAACAGATGCTCAAAGGGACACTAGAAAAGACGCTCAAAGAAATAATTTGAGGATACGTTGAGAAAAACTCTCAGATTGTCGTCCAAAAATATTTTTAACAAGAGTTTCAAAAGGACAATAGAAAAGGCGTTCAGAAGGGACGCTTTAAGAGAAACTTAGAAAGATGCTCGAACAGACACCCAAAGAGACATTCGAAAAGATGCTCAAAAGGAATCTCGGAGAGAGGCTCAGAAATATCTTCAAAGTGTCGCTTGAAAAGACGCTCAAAGAGACGTTCAAAAAGACGTCCAAAGAGACTCAAAAATATGTTCAGAGAGACGCTGAGAGAGGAACTCAAAAATATGCTCAAAAAGACACCTAAAGATACATTCGAAAAGATCCTCAAAAGGAATCTCGGAGACAGGCTCAAAAATGTCTTCAATGGGACACTTGTGAAGATGCTCAAAGAGACGTTCGAAAAGACGCTCCAAGAGACTCAGAAATATGTTACGAAAGACGATGCGAGGGAAACTCAAGAAGCCGCCCAAAGAGTCTTCCTAAAAGATGCTCAAAGAGACAATCGAATAGACGCTCAAAGAGGCTTTCAAAAATATGTTTGAAGAGACGTTCAGAGAAACGATAAAAAAGAAGCTAAAAGCGACGCCCAAAGAGACTTTCAGAATGACGCTCGAAGAGACTCTGAAAAATATGTTCAAAGAGACGCTTAAAGGGACACGAGAAAAGACGCTCAAAGAGACATTCAAAAAGAAGCTCGAAGAGACTCTCAAAAATATGTTAAAAGAGTCGCTTAAACAGACACTCAGAAAGATGCTAAAAGAGACTCTCGAATACATGTTCGAAGAGATGCTCAAAGAGACAATCAAAAATACGCTCAACGAGACATTCTAAGAAACATTCAAAAAGACGCTCAAAGATACTCAACAATATGTTTAAAGAGATGATTAAAGAGGCGCTCAAAGAGACTCAGAAATATGTTCAGAAAGCCGATGCGAGGGAAACTCGAGAAGCCGCTCAGAGAGACGCTCAAAGAGACATTCAAAAAGACTCTCAAAAATATTATGTTCCAAGAGATTCCTAAAGAGTTAATCGAAAATACGCTCAAAGAGACATTCAAAGAAACGTCCAAAAAGACGCTCAAAGGGACGCTCAAAGAGATATTCAAAAAGGCGTTCAAAAAGAGGCTCAAAGAGACAATCGAAAATACTGTCAAAGAGACTCTCAAGAATATTTTCGAAAAGATGCTTAGAGAGACAATCCAAAAAAAGCTCAAAGAGACATCTAAAAAAGAGTTCAAAAAGACGCTCAACGATACAATCAAAAAGCCGCTCAAAAACACTCTCAAAAATATGTTCAAAGAGAGGTTCAAAGGGACATTAGAAAAGACGCTTAAAGAGACGTTCCAAGACACGCTCAAAGAGACATTCAAACTTCAGGTGGAATGTTGCTATCTTTTGAAGAGTTATCTCTCCAAATGTTTCGTTGAAAAATTCGTCATCTTATTCGGAAGATAATAACATTTTTATAAAAAACTTGGAATTCTAGAGAGAGTTATGAATTCAACACTGTAAAAACATTTTCTGAATATTACTACTTTCAGGGAATTTTCCATACAAAAATCACATTCTCCAGTATAGTAAATTTACGACGTCTTTGTCACTTTACAGCTTCGATGTGATTTAACCTCGATGAGCGCGTGTCTTAAAATGCTAAGTGCATTTTCCCTGCACTGAGCAATGTAAATTTTGATTTCTTCTGGTAATTTTACCAGCTGGCGCGTGCGCGTTGAATACAGGCTGATGCAATTAATCAGCGCGTTGAACACACCAGGCTGATGCTCTCCGTGGAGTCTGTATTGTTCTCTTATTGCAGGTTGTTCGATTTATATTCAATTAACAGTATCTAATAAAATATTTACTAAAATATAGAATAGTGACATGATGCGTCTATGCTCTCAAAAACTTTTGATTTGAATATTTCGTTGAGAAGAAAAATTTTTGGTAAGAAAGACATAAATTTTTTAGTTGAAAATTAAATTTTCTTCTAGAAATTTTGTCCCCTTTGCTTGTGAATTCCACTGGTTGGTCAAAATTTCGGTTTGAAACAAATTTTTCGTTGAAAATTCAACTATCAGCTGCAAAATTCTTCTTTTTGTGTTAAAAATTCATCTTTAATCATGCAAGACTCATCTTCTTCGGTCAAGAAATCATCATTCTTGGTTGAGGAAACATAAATATTTTTTAATTTTTCTCCACATAATCGAACAGTCATTTCTTGGGTGGAAGAGTAAATATTGTTCAATGAAATATGTATGGTTATATCATTTCTAGAAGTTTTGTGTACCAAACTACAATTTCCGGATTTCTACTCTTATTCTATTTTATTTTCTTCCAATTATTCTAACATCATAAATATAATTCCCCAACGGCTTTTGGGTCAATAGAAGATAGATTCGACTGAATCATCAAAGGCAACAAGCATCATCCTCCGTTATGCTACAGAAAATTCTGTCATAGAATTTCCATATTTCCATATTCTATTATAAATCTATAAGGTAATAACATAGGAGTGCCTATTCATGTATGCATTTTGCGAACCGCACCAAGACCTTTTTAGCAGACAAAGGTATCTTAAAGGTATGTTCGATTCCTCCGACCTCAAATCCCGTTTAACGTTCCTTTGAGTCCAAGCCATTGTTGTGTCGTGAAGCGAATAATAATATGGTCAACCATAGAACGTGACGTTTTCCTTTGAGTACGTATGAGCTCTGCAGATTAACAATATGTTTCGTAATTACCTTCCTAGGGTCTAAGCCGCGCTTCTAATTTCATGCTAAATTGACTGTCTTTATTGAGTACAGCTTTGAATTTCAAATTCTGGGTCTACAGAAGGTGAATCGTGAAAATGAGTAGTTGTTGAAGTGATACAGTGTTAGAGTGATACGGTGTTAGAATGGTATAGTGATAAAGTGCTATAGTGATAAACTGGTAGAGTGCTACGGTTGTAGTTGGAATCCATTTGATAAAACGAAAAACCGTCGGTTCAAATCTTGTTTCTAAAAACACTAAGTCAAATCTGTTCTTATACGGTATACGGGAAGCTAAGCTGCTGAATTAGGAGGATTTTTCCCCCTTTCCTTCACAACTTGTACGACTCTCTAAGGGACATGTAACCATTTACTGATCGTCCTAGCTTTAATTTCATTGACATCGGTCTCCGATGATTTCGCATCAATGAACCGTCCGGGTTGTTTTGAAAGATTGAGCCGTTCGGCGGAAATAAGCCTTATAAATCACTCGAGCGGGCTCGAACATCTGCCTCAACAAAAGACAGATACAGAGACGCGTGTACAATTGTACATGAAAACAGGGCAATAAAAGCAGATGGGACGTACCGTCTTCCGAATTGTCACTTCGAATCCACCGTCGGCAGCAAAATTTTGTTTTCCTTCGACGAAATCGATAATTGTTTTAACATGATCAGTTGAATCCAAGTCTTCGAGATCTTGAACCGTTCTGACAAGTACCATCTTCAAAGTCTTCATACCATTTTCAAAGTTTTCATACCATCTGACAATATTTGAAAAAAAATTGAAATTCTGGATATGCATCACTGTGATGTATCTATTCGTGACAGTGTAAGTACGGAGTCGAGCAAGCGAGCTTTTGGATGATTTACGTGACGTAATATAATACGGTTCGCCAAAGTCACCGGACTTGTGGAAACTCTCGTTCCATATCTCTTATTTCTCTCGCGCCATGGTATAGTTCATAGAACTATTCGTCAAGTATAATTCACGACTCTTTCGTGAAAACTCGACGTAAGTCACCTGAACAAGAGTTAGACAAGTCTGCCTGGGCTGTCCCTTAAATCATAGCTTTGGCGGTAGCGACAGTTCTCTTTACCAGCAAAGCCCCTTTCCTAACCTTTGCCTGCCAGGCGCACTGTTGAACTCCTCCGCCATTTATCGAGCTTAAAACTGTTTAACGGCCACTCTGCTTCGTAAATTGCGATAGTCGTCCTATTTTACCCGTTGCAATCTACGATGAAAGAGAGATAGTCGATAAAATGCTTATTGTGTTCTAATGGGCCAACCCGAACGAGGCGAATTACAAAATATAATTAAAGTTCTGGTAATTTACGACAAATAATTACGAAATGTGCAGTAGAAGTCTGTGCCTTCTGTGGTTATTAATCTAAGGGGAAAAATATATGCCTTGTTTGAATTTTCCAGAGAAGCAACTGCATAACTTTAAGGCTAATCGAATATTTAATGCTCCCAAAACGACGTCAAACTTTAATGGAATTGGTTTCACAGGAAAATGTTGCGAGATGCGGGACGCCGAATCGGATAGTGCTTCTAAAGAGTGGAAACAAATAAAAATCCATTAGATACCTCTTTTCCCTTGTGCTTCAATCAGTCTTAGTTTCCGAGATATCGAGGTTTGAATATTTGACCTTGAGCGCTCTAGCCCAGTTCGGACCCGCGTCACACTACTGCTCAGTCGGGATCCACAGCTTGAACCAGCACTCAAGGTCAAATATTCAAACCTTGATATCTCGGAAACTAAGGCTCATTAGATCAAAATGAAAAATACGTTACCATGGATTATGATGTTCTTTTGGTCTGTAAACCTATGGTCGGATCAGCGTTCTAAATATTGCAACCTTTCTTTGCTAAAAATATAGAAAATGCACAAAATAAACATGATTCTTTATCGAATTTGCTAATACACTTGTATTTCTCTTGTAAATCTAAAGGAATCTTATATCCCTATTTTTTTCAAAATCTCTATTCTGAAATTTTTCAATTATCTGGAATTGGGACAGAAATATTTGTTATGATGAAGAAAGATATCAAGGTGTGCAATAATTTTCCGAAGTTAATGTATGTAGAAGCCCCTTGCCCACTATTTGCCTGCTTTTCCAAGGGATTAGCATAATTCAACAGTATTTAAAATTTTCATCATATTTTTTTTCAACAATCATTTTACTAAGAGATTTACAAGAGAGGGTCGCGAAATTACATATTTTATCCTAATTTCCGTCTGATGAAACCCATCAATCACACACACCCTTTTCCAGTATTAATCTCTGTTAATGTAAATTTTGCTCCGGCAATGATTGAATATCTTTTAGCAAATGCGGTTCAGTAATATTGAAAATTAAATTGATTACCCAGACCAAGAGTATTTCCATTCTCGATATTAAATATCTAATATGGAAATAAAAGAGAAACTTGAGTTAAAAGATACTTGATTTCTTACTTCATTATAATATTCACAATACCTTATTTTATTTCTTTGTAGCTTTTTATTATTTATGAACAAAAGGAAACGAGCCGCTTGAACCCATCCTGGTTAGTGAGAGTATCTCTAATTTGAAAAGCTGTCTAAAACGGAAAAATGGATTGAAAAAGCAGGAGGTCAGATAAAATTGACTCTAACTTAAGGCCTCCATTTTTTTCCGTGCAGGGATAAAAATAATGTGTAGGCAGCAGTTCTCTTGAGATTGTACGCTTTGCATAATTTGTTCGAAACACGCGGTAATAAAATTGTTATCATCTCGGCTCAACCTCATTCTTGCTGACTTGTTTCTGAGGAAAATGAAGGACTTAATTTTCTTGAAGCTTCTAAATCACATGCTTTGCTTGGGCCTTTGTATGGTGACCTTTTATCGATAAGGTGTTTGTTCTAAAAAGACAATTAAACTAAAAGTGGCTTTCACTTCCACCAAATAACACGTGCGATGATCGATATTGTCGATAGAAGTAATTCATTACGTTTTGCAATTGTGCAGTGCCGTTGATTGCAAATGAACAATGGAAGCGGAATTTGTGATTGCACAAGCAGAACGTAAACTCCGGTTTTAGGATGTCGGCATGGTCCCGCGTACCGCGCTATTGGTCAATTATATCGAGCGCAGTTATTTGGTTACTAGTCCTAATTTGGTTATTATTCCTGACCACTACCCTATAGGTCAGGAACCTCCTTAACTGACCCATTGATTGAAATCGAAGTTTTCATTTTTTTGCACTCGTCTTGATAAGCTGCATCTAATGGTGTCAGTAGAAATCAAGATTGTTGAACAATGTGAAGTAGAAAGAGGACTAGTCCGGTCCTCCATTCTTAAGGCCACCCTTCTCCTCTCCAAACTTTGTTACAGATTCTCCACATCTCTTCTCTCATATCCCCCCCCCTCCCCCTCCTATACTTCAGAGCTTCCTTCTCTATGCCATCATCTCCTGTCGCTTTATTTCTTTTTAGCCTTTCTATTGCCTGGTTTACTTTCTCCCTGCTTATGCCATTTGTATCTTCCTCTCTTTTTTCTGTTACCTTCTTTTCTTCTCCTTCAACTTTTCTTTCTTCCCCTCCCAACAGAGCTTTAAAATACTATGTCCATTCATTCATTCTTATATCCTCATTCAGTCCCTTCCTTCTTCCTCTTTCCCTATTTTTATAACCTCTTATACCTTCCCTTCCTTTACTGCTTGCTCTACCTCCTCCATATATTTTACCTTCTCCTTTTGCCTTTTTTCGTTCAACCTTTCCCTCATATACTCGTTATCTCCTATTATACTCCCTTTTGTCCTATCTTTACCTTTTTTACATTCCTCATCCCACCAACCTTATCCTTCTATGTCCCTCTTTCCTTTTGGTCTTACCCCCTCTTTTACTTTTTCAATCTCTCCATTCTTTCTAATATCTCGTCTACCCCTTCCTCTTCTTCATCTTTTAGATTCTCGTTTTTCATTTTTCCTCTGAATTCTTCCAACTTTTCTCTCCTCCAGCGCCTCATGTCTTCTTTTCTTACCTCTCCTTTTCCCTTATCATCTTTAGAATGTCTATGACCTCCTCCTTTCAGTTTTGCTATTACCGGGAAGTGCTCAGATCCTATCTCATTCCCCACTTGCATTCCTACCATTAGTTTTCTTACCCTCTCTTCTGCAAAAATGTAGTCTATTTGGATTCCCATTTACCTCTGAATGTTATTTCACCATCCTCGCCTCCTCCTCTTCATCCCATACCTCTCCTGCCTGATCTCCAATCCATGCATTTAGGTCACCCCAAACCAATACCAGCCCCTCTCCTTTTTCTTCAATCCACCTCCTTTCAACTTTGCATCCCTCCTCTTCTCCTCTCCTCCTGGAAACACATATTACTGCTACCCTTTTTTCACCTACTTCAATTCTCCTCATCATCACTCCGTCCTTTGTTTCTCTATCATCCTCAGTTCCTTTTCCACCCCAAGACCCTTCCTCACCCCTGATACCATGCCGCCCATCCCTCTCCCTTTCTCATGTTCCTTTCTTGCTTCTTGCATCTTCCAAACACATCCCCTTGGCAGTTTTTTCTCTATCCCTTTCCAGTCTTTCTCTCAACCCATGTCGTACTCATCTTTCCTACGTCCCATTTTTCCAATTCCTCCCAGAAACCTAGGTCTTTGTTTTTCAATCCCAACACATTCCAGAATGCCACTTTCACTTCCCCAACTTCTCTTGTTCTTGTCTCCATGTGTTTTACCCTTCCGTAAACCCCGTGGCGTTCCGTTGACTCCCACTTCCTGAACACTACCGAACAGGTCAAGAAACTCCTTAAGTGACCTATCGATCGAAATTAAAGTTTTCATTTTGTTGCACTCATATACCAAGAAGCTGCGTCCAATGGTGTTGATGAAAGTTGAATTGTTTATAATAATGACATGCAGAGGACATGATTGATCAAAATGTGGAGTGCTGTAGCTGTAGTCCTAACCACTGTCCTACAGGTTAAGAGCCTCTTTAACTCAACAAATTATCGAAGTTGGGGTCCTTAACGTGTAGGACCTATCGAGTGAAATAAAGGTTTTCATTTTGTTGCACTCGTCTCAAGAAGCTGCATCTGGTGGTGTTGATAGAAATTGTATTGTTTATCATAATGACATGCAGAGAAGACGCAGTTTATCCAAAATTGAAGTACTGTAGCTTTATTCCTGAGCACTACCCTACAGGTTAAGGGCATCCTTAACTCAACAAATTATCGAGGCTGTGATTTTTTTATCGTTGAACTCGGCTTGATAAGCTGCCAGCTGTCAGTAGGAATGAAAATTGTTGAACATATCAAAGTGGAAAGCGGACGCTATCAATTTTCGATTCAAGCGCTGTTAAGGGGTTCCTTAACTTGTAGGATCTATCGAGTGAAATAAAGGTTTTCATTTTGTTGCACTCGTCTCAAGAAGCTGCAACTAATGGTGTTGATGAAAACTAAATTTTTTATGATAACGGCATGCAGAGAGGCGATGATTGATCAAAAATTGAAGTACTGTAGCTTAATTCCTGAGCACTGCCCTACAGGTTAAGAGCATCCTCAACTCAACAAATCATCGAAGTTGCGATTTTTATATCGTCGAACTCGTCTTGATAAGCTGCATTAATGGTATCTGTAGGAATGAAAATTTTTGAATATATTAAGGTGGAAAGAGGACGCTATCAATTTTTGATTCAAGTGCTGGTAAGGAGGTACTCAACTTGCAGGGCAGATCGACTGAAGTTATTTTGCTACTCGTCCTGAACATGGCCACTTAACTGCATCCTAAGCCGACGGATTTCAGACTCTCGTCCCTTTTCATATCGCTGATCCGCTGGTTTTGTACCTTCCCTTTTCCTGAATTAATTATCTGGGCTAAGAAGATTAGTCAAACGACCACCGAAATGGTATGAGATTCAGCAAACCAGGAATCCTGTCTCCTAAATAATCGGATTTAAATGAATCTGGTTTAAGGTTGTCGGAAATTTTCTCTGCATTATTTCTGCTATATGAACGTTCTACTAAGCACATTAGGGGTCAACTACAATTTGTGATGTTCTTTTGTTGTGAGATCTTTTTCTGGAAATTTTTTAACTAAGATGGAATCCAAACCACCAGAACTTCAGTAGGTGAAATTAAAAGAAGACTTCTAGTACCAAAAATTGGAGATCTCAACGCTTCTCGTCTACTCTATCAGGTTGGATACGATTACTGCATCAACCATCCAATTATCTGAAGGAAAGGAATGAACCTGATAGGTCGTGGGATGCCTGAAGAAGGAAAACAGGACCTGGTGATCTTGAGGCCCAAGAATAGAAGCTTCGGAGCATTAAACGAGGTTAGGTTCGACAAGAGTAATGAGCCGGTTGTCTTCGTATTAAGTAAGCTGATCTCGCTATTATCCGACACTTATCCCATCCGGCTTGGCCCTTCCGGACCATTATACAGAGAATCCGGAGACTGAGGCCAGGTCCCTCGAGAACAGCTCAGCTCACTTTTAAGGTAACTCTGGAGGCCAGAGGCTGCTCTACTGTTCAGTTTCCATGTCCGAATAATTGGCTGGCACGATGTGTGCCAAATACAAACAGCTCGCACGTGTTGGCTGAATTATTAACTAGTACCCGTGACCACCAAGAACCGCCAAATCTCATCAGGTCGGTTTCCTTGCTCACTGTTCTGAACAATCTGAAGCTACAAGAAAGCTACAGCGAGAAAATTTCTTGATTTAAAAATATACATCTGGTCTGAATGATGTTAGAATATTTCATAGATTTTTTTTTAATTTCTGGGTTTATGTGGTGAATTTATGATTGGCAAATGGTGAATAGACGCTTCTGTTAGAAGTAATCAAGATGACTTATGTAAGAACCTTAGAATAAAATTGTGCATCTCGAGATTGATTTGAACGAAATTGCAACAAGAAAATGTTTTTTATGTTACAGGTGAGAATATCATCGACTGTTTCGGAAGGAATAAGGAATCCAAACTGAAGAGAACATCAGAATCTCAGAAGATTGATATTCGAAGATCTTGACTTGGGACCTGCAAATTACAGATCGTTACACAAAGCTTGGAACCCCTGGGGTGACGCCACAAATTCCCCTCTCTAAGCAGACATTTTTTTTAATTAGATTTCATTTTTTTGACAAAAATGATAAATTTCCAGCGAAAAACATTTGACTAAACAAATTCTATTTTTAACCAACAAGGATCAAATTTCCACCAGAAGAGATGCATTTTGAAACAAGAAGTTATTTCTCCATTAGGCCAAATCCCTTTCGCGGTCAGCGTAATTCGTTAACGCTTTATCATTGTATACAAAATATTATTTGTTAAGTTGTACACTGAGGAGGTCAAAAATCTCCTGCAGGAATTTGTTAGAAATTCTCACAAACTGCCCGAATAAAAGCTAGTCAAATTTTGTACAAAATAATTTAGTTTCATCAAAGAAAATTCTGAAATTGAGAGAAAAACCTCTAAGTACCGGGGCCAAAAAAAGACAAATTCTCAATAAAACAAACAATTTTAAAAATTAAATTGCAAGGCAAGTTTAAAGAGTAAATT
This sequence comes from Neuroterus valhalla, assembly GCA_011762715.2. Lineage (NCBI taxonomy): Eukaryota > Metazoa > Arthropoda > Insecta > Hymenoptera > Cynipidae > Neuroterus > Neuroterus valhalla. The sequence goes on along the minus strand of WSXT02169608.1, from coordinate 88 downwards.
TAAGGTACTCTTCCTGGTATAATCATGTAGCTCTGTCGACGAAAGATTCTTCTATATTGAAAATTGTCACTTTAACAAAAAAGAATAT
>WSXT02169597.1:0-14242 GCA_011762715.2 Neuroterus valhalla | reverse complement strand
ACACATCCATGGGGCCCAACGCCCCCCCCCCCCTCCACCACCACCCAGAGAATCGCAAACGCGCCCACGAAAACGCACATATAGTCGTGCAAACATGCATGTGTGTATATAGATATATATACTGGCGTATATTCTACAAACACACTAGCTTCTACACGAGTAGTCAAACACAAACGAAAAACGAGGGCCAGGGCACTCCCGTCGAGTTTAGAATACCCGAGCTATTGTACTTGACCAAACTGGAAGCCGTCGAAATTTCTAAAGGGGCCCGTGCAAGCGGCTAAGGTCCCACTCGCCCCTCCCTTCGTCTCATCCTAATTCTTGCCTCTTGGAGCCCTCTTTTAACCACCCCCGGTGTGCCAATAATGGGATAAATACCGTTCACCCATTAGTCGTTAAACAACTTAATCGATTACCCCTGCGATACTCAAAACCTATGGAAAACTTGCTCGAGTTACGAGAAATCGGTTCTAAATTGAAAAAAAAGGAGACTGAGATGAAATTGGGATTTGTTGATTTAGGATTATTCATTTTAGGAAATGGAACTTTTCTCGAATATCGAGTGTTTTCAATTTATTGGAAAGCTTTTAAATTTAGAGGTTCTACATTTCGGGGCATTTCACCTTTTTAATCCTTTATTCAAATATATTCTGATTTTTCTTAAATTCTCTTTTGTTTTTTTTAACTATGGGTTTATACATTTTTGAGTTTTGAAATGGCAAATTTAAATTTTCTTATTTTATTAATAATTCTAAATTTGAACGCTTCTGGATGAGAATTTATTGAAACTTAAATATAAAAATAACATCTGCTGCGAAAGAAACCATTTTGTCAACATTTTTTACGAATCATCATTTCAAAACTAACAAAATTTGATAGCTTGGATACCTAAGCCAAAAAGTTTGAACATATTTGAGAGATTTCAGTTTTGAATTCCTTTGAAGATTAAAAGAAATATATTTACATTATTTTTAATTTCTTGAATCAAAACGAAAATTTAGGGGTTCTACATCTCGAAGGATTTCACCTTTTTAATTAAATATGTTTTCATATATTTTTCATTTGAAATGGTTTTCAAATTTGGAGGTTTATACACCTCAAACTTTCTTCATTACATCCTAAATTTTATACAATTTCAAATCCAAAATTTTCCAGCATTAAACAATTTCTAATTTGTTCTAAACATTAAAAATTGAGAAGTTTCTGAATTATAATTTATTAAAATTTGGATACAAAAATAACATTTGTTGTTCCAAAAATCCTTTTTCCAACATTCTTTCATAAAATTTTAATTTCGAAGCTATCAAAATTTGGTGGAGCTTGGATTTTTCAGCCAAGAAGTTTGAACATGGACAAACATTTTAAATAATTCCGATTTGAATTTCTTCACGAACTAAAAAGTATACATGCACATTCTTTCCAATTTTTCAATTCAAAACGTTTGAAATTTTTGGTTTGAAACATTGGGGGGCAAAAAAAAGACATTTTACTTTGCGAGCATTTAAGTTTAATGACATGCACATTTTTAATTCCCTCTTATTTAAGAGCTATTTTAGGAAGTGATAAACTTTCATTAACTAGGCGTCAACATTTGAGGGCTGACAAATATTGAAAATCGAATTCCCTTTTTTGAATTTCCATTTTGTCATTGAATTGAAAATAATTGAAATGCAGAACATTTCCGATCCGAAAACCTTACAATATAAAAGCGTACAATTGAAAATCATACGAGATTGAACCTTTATTGTCCCGAATTATTATATTATTATTATACCGAACTTCTGATTTGTTTGGTTAAAAAAATTTTACCATTTCAAACTGAAAATTATTAAAATTGAATTTTTTGAAATAGAAGTGCTTAGATGGTATTTTTTTCAAAATTAAAAAAAAAACTAATCTACTCCAATAACTCGAATGAAGAATAGCTTTTTCAACTATCTTATATCTATATTCTATATTCAAACATGAAAAGAGTTTATTTCAAATAAGTTTTTTTTTGTAATCAATAGCTCTAGAAATTCCTGAGAACAAATAGTATTTCTATGGGAATTATAAAATGGGATATATTTCTTCATTTCAGGATTATTTTACTTCTCACATTTTCGGAAGTTTTTATTTCTCAAGGCCACCCTATCCTTACTTGATAAAAAGTTTAAATGTTTAGAAATCAGTTTGAAGGCACTGAGAAACTCTGTTCGTTTCTATATTTTAGGAACTATAAAAATATCATTTTTGATAATTTTATTTCAATTTCCAATAATTTAGGACCATACGAATTTTCTTTATTTGCCTCTTATATAATTTCTAAGATTTTTAACCCGATATCTCAATTTGTGTGGATGTGCGTTTTTGCAAGAAAATGTCGGCAAGGTAGGAATCCGGCCAGTATAGTATGGCCTCAAATGCTTCTGAATTAAAACTGGTGGTTTTAAGCTTCGAGCAATATTTCCGAAGACGGCATTGCAAATACGAAATTTTTCACTCAAGTCCCATTTATTAACTAAACTATTGGACTAACTTGAAGAGAAAAAAAATCCAAAATTGGATCAAAGCATTTATCTATTTCAAAATTGAGATTAGAAAGCCCAGAGAAGGATGTAAGTTGAGTAGAAGTTAGCACTCGACCTCGCTAAGTACATTGCACAATTAGCGACAATATCTTCCTTTAACGAATACGCTGAACGACGAATCAAGTGCTTGTGGAGCGACCATTATTTCACAAGAATTTTACAATTATCTCGAGATGCCGGTACTACAGAGTACAGAGGAACGTTATGCTTTCAAGGCGTACTTTCAGACAGAAATCAACCACGCGACAAACGTGCAAATTAGCATTCCACGCTTTTTACTTGCTCTAAAATAAAATAAATCAAAGTTAAAAAATAAAACAAAGTTCAAAAATAAAACAGAGTTAAAAATAAAACAAAGTTGAGGAATTATATAAAACAGGAACGACATAATTCAAAAAACGTTAAAACTTGAACTAAAAATTTCAAGATAAAAATACAAAAATCAACAAAACTCTGTTATTCTTCCTGCCTCTAATCCTTTCTTCAGATTAGAAAATGTTTCAAACACAACGAGAAAGTGGCTACTCGCAAACCCAGATATTTATCTCGTTGCCTCAGTTTCAGGATTTGGGGGCTTTTGCCATTGACTAAATCCGAACAAACCCATAAGCGGTTTTCACAAACTGAAATGATGGCATTTCAATATCGTAGACTCAATTCCATTGTACCAGCAAAAAGGGGTTCCAATTTAGCCGACTGACAAAACATTTTCCCAGTCTAAAAATGAAATCTGTGCACAGTTCTCTTTGTGCATGCAGGCGAATCTGCCTCAGGATTTTCAGCTTTCAGAAATTTCTGCCCCGATATTTCCATAACAGTCTCGAATTTCTTAATACACCCGACGCCACTATTGTCCAGGTTGAAAATTGTCGTAATCCGACTTATATCCGACAACTCGTGTGTGAAATATTCCTGGAATCTCAGAGACAAGTTGGGAAAGAATTTTCTTTGTGTATGGGAAATATATGGCATTATCAGAAAGGGATACAACAAAGTCGGAAAGTAGAAAAATGTATTTTGAAGTTTCGAATAAAAATATTTCTTGGATACTGACCTGCCATACCGAAGAAGGTGTAGGAGAGGATAAGCAGGGTGGCGATGTAAGGCGGAATCTTGCATCCTCTCGTCATGGTTGTGACGGAAGGGTAGGTAGTGTAGGGGGTTTGGGAAAAGGTGTCCTCTGGATCACAGGACGGCACCCTGGACTCAAAATCTTGTCGCGGCCATTGCGACTGATTTGTACATTGCTGATGGGACGTATGGGGAAGGTGATGGTGATGATGGTGATGATGATGGAGGTATTGCTCCTGGGAAGGATGATGGTGGTAGAGGTAGGGCTGCCCATGCTCCCTGTGACAGGAGGTGATATCTTCGTCGAGGTTGATCCTCTTTCGACGTTCCTCAAGCCTCCTCTGGTTCCACCGATCGAGCTTGACACTCCTGATGTGAATCTCCTCCTAGAAATTGAAATTAACGTCAGGAAGAATGCTCTCGTAGTTGCAGGATTTTTATTTTATAGGAAGGGGATCATCGCTTGACTCCCCCAAAGATGATTATATCTAAACATCTTGGTATGAATCACCTGTGAGAATAGAATAGCACTTAACAAGATTCAGATACATGTCTATCTGTGGCAAGATACAATGCCTTAAAAATCTGCAAACTAAGTCTACATTCGCAACAAGATGATCCATAACAAATACTATGAGGAATAGGATCTGTAACAAGAGTATCATGTAGGTAAGGCTCCTTATCTATAAGATAATCATTTCAAAGTTCATATTTAACTATCTCTGTCCTTAAGAACATCCTTGCTGATTTGCATTTTTTTTTTAAGAACAATGACAAGGATAAAAACAGGGTGCTTGTTTGTATTCCATTTGCAACAACATCTATACCAGACTCCAATATCTCCACTTGAAAGAAGACTATTCCTGTTTGTTTCTTCTATTTGCAACAACATATATATCGCACACAAATTTCTCCACCCGGAAGAATACCATCCGTGAGCATTCAACCTGTAGTGGACCCATACCATCCCTAACAATATTTATCTATAAGATTATCATCTATCCATATTAACAGCACAATCCCTTTTTCGAACCCTATTACAACATATCCTATACCAAATACTATGAGAAATGAGATCTGTAACAAGAATACCATGTAGGTAAAGATCCTTATCTATAAGATTATAATTTCAAAGTTTATATTTAACTATCTCTGTCCATAAGAACATCCTTGCTGATTCACATTTTTTTTTGAAGAACAATGACAAGGATAATAACAGGGTACTTGTTTGTATTCCATTTGCAACAACATCTATACGAGACTCCAAAATCTTCACTCGAAAGAAGAGCATCCCTCTTTGTTTGTTCCATTCCATTTGCAACAACATCTATACCACACACCAATTTCTCCACTCGGAAGAATACCTACCATCTGTGAGCACTCTGCCTGAAGTTGACCCATACGATCCCTAACAATATTTATCTATAAGATTATCATCTATCCATAATAACAGCACACTCCAATTTTCGAACCCTATTACAACATGTCCTATACCAAATACTATGAGGAATAAGATCTGTAACAACAGTACCATGTAGGTAAAGATCCTTATCTATAAGATTATCATTTTAAAGTTTGTATTCAACTATCTCTGTCCATAAGAACATCCTTGCTGATTTGCATTTTTTTAAAGAACAATGACAAGGATACAAACAGCCTACTTGTTCGTATTCCATTTGCAACAACATCTATACAAGACTCCAATATCTCCAATCGGAAGAAGAGCATCTCTGTTTGTTTGTTCCATTCCATTTTCAACAACATCTATACCACACACCAATTTCTCCACTCGGAAGAATACCTACCATCTGTGAGCACTCTGCCTGAAGTTGACCCATACGATCCCTAACAATATTTATCTATAAGATTATCATCTATCCATAATAACAGCACACTCCAATTTTCGAACCCTATTACAACATGTCCTATACCAAATACTATGAGGAATAAGATCTGTAACAACAGTACCATGTAGGTAAAGATCCTTATCTATAAGATTATCATTTCAAAATTTATATTTAACTATCTCTTTTCATAAGAACATCCTTGTTGATATGCATTTTCTTAAAAGAACAATGAACAAAATTTGACAAGGATACAATCAGCCTACTTGTTTGTATCCCATTTGCAACAACATCTATACCAGACTCCACTATCTCCACTCGGAAGAAGACTATTCCTGTTTGTTTCTTCTATTTGCAACAACATATATACCACACACAAATGTCTCCATTCGGAAGAATACCATCCGTGAGCACTCTGCCTGTAGTTGACCCATACCATCCCTAACAATATTTATCTATAAGATTATCATCTATCCATAATAACAGCACACTCCATTTTTCAAACCCTATTAGAACGTGTCCCATACCATTCTAAACAAATAAAATAATAATGAATTCCATAGGGTGATTGTTCCCTACCTGAAGGGCTTTAGCTGCTTGAAACCTAGACACCAGAATACTACAAAATTCCGGTAAGATTGCGATGTTTGAATATTAAAAAGAAAGAAAGAAGTTATATTTACCTCCTCTAGATCATCACAGCATCCAATGAGGCCCGGAATGGCTGTTTCCAAGTGGCGCTCTCCAGCTCCCTCGGTTTCTCCTGCTGCTACCGCTGCAGCTTCTGTCGCCAGTCGTCCTTCTCCTGCACCTGGCCCAGAACTCCGACGCACGTGCCGCCGCCTCCCTGTAACCAAATATCCGACCGCACGCGCGTTTACAGTGTGTTCTATCTTTCGAGGCGCCTCAGCGATCTACCATTTTTACCCCCGTCTACTCTACTACTAACTACACTATCTTTCGGATGGATGGCTGGCTGGCTGGCTGGCTGGCTTGCCTGTCTGCCTGGCCTCTGCCTGGATGAGCCAAGGGCCTCTTTAATTTCGCCACCCTGACGATGATCGAAGGGACGATTCGATTCGATCCCTTCATGATGATCCCCGGGGTGGCCCCATCCTCGAGTGGAGATAGATACTGTTAGGCAGGTGGTATCGTCTTTTCTTCCGCCCCGTATCATTACCATCAATATTACTCATGGCTCATTTCATGGCCCTCAAAATTTGTTATATATCAGAAAGGGAGGCAAAGCTTGGATTCATGATTGAATTAGGGGTTCTTAAGATCTGGATCTAGAAATTAGCGATAGCATAGAATCATGGATTATCATTAGGGATAGGGAGGGTCATTCAAGTCTCATGGCATTCAGGTGATAGAAATCTAATGTACTCTAACTTTATTCAAAATTTCTGCAAAATTGAGCGAGATTTTGGCGATTTTAACACATTTTTACTTTATTGCACTGAGAAAAATGAATTATACGAGGTGGATATTACAAGTTGATGATTATATCCCGTAACGAAAAACATTACACGGCGTATAATCTATAGTCTTTTCCTAATATATGAAGATATTACCAAACATAATCCCGAGATGTTAAAACTTTTTTCAAAGAAAATTAATCTTTTTTGTTAATAATCCAACTTCCTGGTTGGAATTTGTTTTCTTCTTTATTAAAATTTTGTTGCTGTTTGAAAACTCAGTTTCTTTCTGTTAAAAATCTAATTATTTTGTAGAAAAGAATCTGTTTTGTTGGAAATTGAACAATTTGGTGAAAAATCAGCTATTTTGTTGAGAATAAATATTTTTGGGTGGGGAATTCAACTGTTCTGTAGGAAAATTGTCTTTTTGCCTTGAAAAGTCAATAATTAGGTTGACATAATTTTTTAAACTTTTTTCTCGTCTTTTTTGCTTCAAAATTCCTCTCTTTTTGCAAAAATTTTTTTTAGTTTAAAATTCAACAATTTTGTTAAGAAGTCATCCTTTTTTGATAATTCGATTGTTCTGTTGCAAACTTATAGTTTTACGGGTTGAAATTCTAACTTTTTTAGAGAAAAGTTAATCTTTTTGGTTAAAAATTCAACTGCATGGTTGAAATTTGCTTCCTTTTTTATTTATATGTTTCTTTTTTTTTAAAACTCAGCTTCGTCTTGTTGAGAATTTGATTATTTTGTAGAAAAGGTTCTGTTTTGTTGGAAATTGAACAATTTGGTAAAAAATGAGATATTTTCTTGAAAATCAATAACTTTGGATAGGAAATTCAACTGTTCTGTAGGCAACTCGTTTTTTGGACTTGAAAAGTCAATAATAAGGTTCACATCATTCAAGAATTTCACTGTTCTGTAGATGATTCGTCTTTTTGGTAAAAAATTCAACAGTTTAAAAAGAACTTGTTCTCTTTTTGACTCTAAAATCTTTTTTTGCTTCAAAATTCAACTTTTTTGTTGAAACTTCAACTATTTCAGTATAGAATTCAACTCTTTGGTTGATAAGGACCTGTTTCCTTGAGAAATTCATCCTTTTGGGTAAACAATTCAACTGGTTTGTAGAGAATTCGTCTTTTCAGATTAAAAATTCAACAATTTGAGAGGAAATAAACCCATTTTTTGAAAATTGATATTTCCGGATCAAGGATTCCTCTCTTTAGATGAATAATTAATTTTTTTTAGTTAAAAATAATTCATCACTTTCATTGATGAATTCCATTTTTTGAGTTCGAAATTCAATTGTTTTATTGACAACTTTATTTGACAATTTTTTTTCTTCTTGACTCAAAAGTCGTTTCTGGTTGAAAATTTAACAATTTGTGTGAAATTTGTTTTCTGTTTTGTTGTAAAATATTTTTTCGTAGAAAATTACACTGCTGCGTTGAAAATTCAACCTCTTTTGTTTAAAAACGATCTATTTTGTTTATAAGAATCTCTTTTGTTTATAAGAATCTCTTTTCTTGAAGTTTTGTAGCAAATTCCTTGTATTTTGTAAAAAATTCAGCAACATTCTTAAAATTTGTTTTCTGCTTCACTGAAAAATCTTCTTCGGTTGAAAATTCATCTTTCTCGCTAGAAAATTTACTATCTTTAGTTATAATTGCAACTGTCTGGTTGATCATCCTTTTTTTTCTCAATGAAAATTTGATCACTCCTTTTTCTATCTAAAATTGATCTCTTTTGTTGGAAAATTATATAATTTAGTTAAAAATTTGTTTTCTTTTTTGTGGTTAAAATTTATTTGTTCAACTCAAAATATAAGTATTCAATTTTTGTTCGAAAATACATATGTTTCAGTCGAAAATAGAACTGTTTGATTAAAAATTTCATAGCCTTTATTATTTGTTATATCCGAAAAGGACCTAAAATTGGATTATTGATTGGATTAGGGGTACTTAAGATCTGGATCTCAGAATTGCTCATGGCATTACATTATCACTATGGATAGGCATGGAAATCCAAGTCCCACAGCACTCAAGTATAACAGCCTGTGTAAATTTTCATTTCACAAATGATGACTTAGAATCACTGTATGAACCATTATCATGCTCAGTGATAACCCGAGGATGCATCTAACTATGATAAGTACTGGAATTTTCTAACAAATTTGACCAGCGGAGAGGAAAACTGCAAAAGACCTGCTCCTGAGAACAGCCGGTTTCCCGACCTTATAGTTTAAGTGTAGACACATACATCCTCGGCGTTAAACCTCCCATTAGCTGCGCTCGAAATGGCTAAATACCCCATCAATAATACTCATGGCTTCTTTGACAGACTTTCATAGGTTTGCTATATCAGAAAGGAAGGAAAACATGAATCCTTGATTGTATAAGAGATACTCAAGATCTGAATCTCAAGATCTAATTTTTAGAAATAAGTCATAGATGTTGTCAAGCCTTGAGGAGAAAATCTGGTATAAGGTGTGAATTTCTAAATCCAACATGATACAATAGTTGCAAGTCAGTAGAGTGAGCCTTGTCATTATGAAAAACACTATGCCGCGCCGGATGCAGATATTAACTGCAATCAGACATCGAGTTCAATATTATTTCTTGCTACCAAGAAATGCCATTCCTCACATTTTTTCCCCCTCCCATTTTGAAACAATAGGCTATTTCGGGAGGTATCTAATGTTGAAGACCAATCTAAAATCACTTTCCACGGCGGTATTCAACGACCCAAATATCATTTCTCGATCGGCAAGAATGAAAAAAGCGAAAGAGCCGGTGGGTAAAAAGAGGAAAAGGGGGGTATATAAAAGTGGGACCAATGGGTGGGGAGAACATCTGGTACTCGAATGGAATATGTACTCAACGCAGGTCGCAACACGTTTTCTTGTTTACTTGACGAGTAACGGGTCGGAATGTTAAATGGATTCGTTTTTTAAGAGAAATTCTTGGTTCGATAGCAAATACCGACCTTGTCCCTGTAATCGGTGTGTGTCATAAGCCACAGAACTTGCAATTTATGTTGCACTCGTAACGAAACTGAATGAAAGCATCTTACGTCATTACACTTAGGCAAGAGGACGTGTTCATTAATACCTTCTTGAATAATATTTTCTGAATCAATAATTGTATCTGTATCCTGGAGGAATATTTAAATACACTTGATAATTATCATTAAGAGTTGACAGAGAGCGAATGTTCCAGATTTAGAATGCCGATTACAAGATCATATGCTACACGTGTCGACACTCGTTAAAGTGCAAAGTGTGAAGACTATGTTTCCAGCAAATCAAATGTATGAGAGTTTCTCATGTATTTGCCAGAGAAGTTGCTCTTAAATATAGTATTTGTAAGAGATATGAACAATCTGCCATGTGTCCATTATGCTGTATAGCCATTATGCTCTACAGACATTATTCTCTATATAGACACTATGCTCTATAGCCATTATGGGACGTGTGACTATTCACTCTAGTGTAAAGTTTATTGGCTCAAGAGCAATTTAGCCCCGGTGAGTGAATAGCGTGTAATGTGCTTCACTTTACTTTTCCCTCGACTTTTCCACTTCGATAACAAAAGTTCGTATCTCAGGAAGGCTAGATACTGCCTGATACGACCTCGAGACAATGTATAGGATTCATTACAAAACAGTCTCGTTGTGAATCATGATACTCGGAGAAGGAAGTAGATCAGCGCAGTCACTTTCCCCAGCATGGAGGATGAATATACAAACACTGAAATATCGTCATAAAAGAATGAAAATTGTTTCGATAAGTAGGTATAGAAATCGCGAAGGCCGAGGATCTTGTGTCATCAGCGAAACGGAAGTTAGGCTGAAGCGCGCGTAATTATGAAATAACCTAAATTCAAGACGGTTCGCAATTCAAGTTAAGATCGCTTCGTCGAGAAGCTGTTACACCATATATCGTATAGCGTGGAGGGAAATAACCAATTATCAAGAGTGCATGTGGGCCGAATATTACCGCTTTGTGTCACCTACTTTACAACAATATCTCTCACACTCTTTACTTGCCCTCTCGCACCTTTGGATTATTTTATAGATTAAAATTTGATAACATGAATCAATCCCTTAAACTTAATTGTTTCTATCATCCTCTGAGTGCTTTAGACTGTTTATACTCAGAATATTTTCATTTCAATCTATCCTATCTTTTTTTAGATTCTTAGATCATCGCGATATGGTTGATACAAACGATAAACTCTAATCAAGATCTTGTGAAATTGAAAATCAGTAGAAAAGGAAAAAGTAAAATAATTTGATGAAGTAACATGTCATCCCCAAGTGTTTGAATTTCCATCCCTAAGGACCATCTGCCCCTTAAGATCTGTTCATCAATAGTCAAACCCAAAATAACATATTTATAAACTTGTTCACCAAGATAGACAATTAGCTTTCCCTGTTTGAAGATTACTTTCTCTCTCTTTTCCCCTGATTTTTAATCCTCTCCTGCAAAAAAAAAGTGCAACGCTTAACCCTTTGCGGACTCTGGTGCAACGAGTCATGAAATACCAGTGTTTCCGTTCAGGATTGAGTTCATTGTCAGGAAGATGGTTGGTGCCCCAGCTTGATCTCGGCGCACGCCCGGCACGTGCGTCCCTTGAAAAAGCCGCCCCCCAACTTGAACTTTTCCAGGGCCTGAGGGAGAAGGAAAGCAAGTAACTAAGGAAGGAAGCAAGGAAGAGGCACATCTCACAGCTGCGTTTCGTCCAAACACGGAAATTCATATACGTACCCATTTATATAACACAAAAATCAGTGTTATTCCTCATTTTAAAACAAGATGAGCCTCTCGACGAAGGTTCGAAAAGTGAAAAAAAACACATCCCAGCTCATATTCCCGGTTGTCAACTCTTGGGGAGTCTGTGTAAACTAAACTAAACGAAATTCAAGGTATTAGAGAATATACACCCACGTGCCCTGCTATGTAATTCTCCAACCCTCAGCGAGACCGCACCAGCTGAAACCGAGGCTGAGACTAGACCGAGACTATGACTATGTGTATATTCCGGATGCGGAATTTAAGGGATAAAGGGGAAGAAAACTGGTCGTGTGCCAGGAACATTCAAAGGGAAATAGGTTGATGCAGGGGTTGCCAAGCCGCGATAGGAGTTAATACGTTTTTTTTCTCTCCTTTTTTTTCTTCTTGTTTTTGTTGTTGCAATGAAGAGCAAGGTTCTAACACTTTTTTCTAAAGCAACCGACTGGAACATTTGATGGAAATTGGTTATTGTGACCAGCCATTCATTACGAGACAATGATGACGAATTGAAACGATTCCTGGAATCTGGAGACAGTTGCCGCCATTATGTATGTTAGTCTGGAATTGGAATTTAAACACACAAAGTATCGAAAATCCCTGGATTTGGAAAGAAGGCCGGGGAATGCGGGGCGTGCAAAGTTAAACCCAGCGAAAAACAGGTATAATAATGGTCGCTATAGTGCATTCGGCAGCTGCGAGCGATGAATACACATTACACACACGACATGTGCGATGCCTTCTTCTTGGGAGTGCGAGAGCATGAGCATATAAGCGCAAGCACGACATAGAAGGCCCATTTAGCAGAAGACGTGTACCCCAAGAGAGACAGAGAGAGAGAGAGAGAGAGGGAGAGAGAGAGATACCATAGATGTGTAAGACCACACCCTCACATATATCCATACATAGTCAATAATACAATATATATTCATATTCAATAAAGAATATATATGTATGTATATAGAATATATGCATATTGCATTTATTTTGTCAGATCCGTGAAACGATATTTAAGAATCGTGAACTGTTCAGCTCGCTATTCAGTGATCCAATCCACTTTCCATCAGCAAGACTCCTAGGATCACCTAACCCTAACCCCCCGGTGGGGCAGCACCTTTTCCAGCACCTTAAGGCTCAAAATTTCTGTTACTCTCAAATAGTCATGCTGGGAGCAATTTGTTCCGAGGTTCAAGGTCCGTGGCGGAGATTAGGTGAGAGGGAATCACTCTCGAGAATCTGACGAGTTTCAATTATTCAAATTAGGGCAGGGGTGAATTAATGAACGGATAAGCGACGGGGTGCCCAGAATGGGGAAACGAAGGGTGTGCAGTTGTTTGTTTTTGGCTCGAGACCAAGAGAGCGGAACCATGATGGTCAGTCAAATCTAAGAAGAAGATTACACCACTTTTTTTTCTCTCCACGCTTTGCAAAAAAATTTGCGGGACATCAAAATTAGAATACTTTCAAGAATGATTTTCTTCTTTATTCCAAGTATTGAAAGTCTTTACAGTGCGAAAAATTTCATCAATTACATATGTAATTACGCGTATACGCGTATATATGTATACGCGTATCGCGCATAGGATAGGAAATATCGATGCGACTTTGGTATGTATTGCATCACTTTTCGTTCGATTGAATTAAATAATATTGAATTATGTATAGAAAAAAACTTGAGGGCAGGTAATAGAGCCGAAAATTCGTTTATACGAGAGATGCGTGTACCTACACGTATGGCAGCTGCGAGTCACTGAATACGCGCACGTGGTACATGTGCTGATCCTCATTCCTCCGTCTTCGGCATGTGTTCGCAAACGATTCCGCTCATATGAGCATTGGCTCGAAAAATTATGAAAACATGTTTTGCCCGATAGTTATAGCCTTTTTTTCGCTTCTCCTGTTTTTTTTTCTTCCTTTTATTTGGCATATGTAGGTGGAAATGGATTTACGCACACACAGACCGACAGTATCATAAAATATTAGTAGCATATCCTTGCTTCTCATGATCTTAATCTTTTAATGATTCAGAGATGATAAATGACAGACGAAATTCGTTCCTGTGACAAATTACATAAGATATTAAATTCCAATTTAAAAGTCTGAGGAACTCAGACCGCAGGGATTTCAGTAGGCGGATTATTGTATTTTTCTCATGAGAAAGTAGGACGAAAGACATGAATCGCGGTATTTTCTAAGTAAATAGTTTCAGACACGTCATGGAGCATGATCAGTATGAAGCGAGAGTCGCCGACGTACTCGACTTCTTTTCCGCAAGTAGGCCTTTCAAGATAATGTGCGTTCCTCATTTTAGTCACGATTGTCGAAGAATCTCATCGATATAAATTACAAATTCAATCCTTGTTTTCCTTAAAGAGTCTCATTGTATGCTTTCTTTCAGTTGAAAAGATATCTCCTAATTCCATCATTTCAAATTCCAATTCGTACACACGACAATATCTCTTCACAAAAGGTCTAGCGTACAAAGGAATGAAAGAAAAAACAACTAAATCTGCGCTTCCAGAAAGTAGAAAAGAGACAGCTTTGTTG
>WSXT02169587.1:0-17941 GCA_011762715.2 Neuroterus valhalla | reverse complement strand
TTACCCGACCCCCTCCCCCCTCGTTTTGTTGAAACCGAGCCCCCCCCCCCCCCCCCCCACTACTCTCGAGTAGACATGGCAACTGACGGTAGCAACCAATTAGAAGTCACCTCTAGAAACACTTATGCGGAGGGCGACAGTGGTGGGAATCTCTCCCGAGTTCAGCTAAACGAATGTTTACGTCGCGTAGCGCTTCAGCTAAACGGAAGTCATCTGTATCCTGATTTTTCCTCTAAAAACAAGGAAGACGAGTCTTTGTTTAAAAATTGCATGAGCAAGGACATACCGCTTTTTCGACCTCACACTTAATTCCCTTCTGTTTCCATGATAAGTGACCGATATCGGAACGCCTTCAAATTGTTGGGTGTCCTAAATATCGTGGGACAGTGTAACATTTTTATCGATTACTTTAACACACTCTATGTACATTTGTGACAATAATCTGACGTGAGTTTATAATTTCAGAAACAGTTCAAGTACAAGAGCTTGGAGAAGCTCTATACAATATACCAGAGGAGGATCCAAAATGGGTATCTTTCGCTCTTCGTCCTGCTGCAGTTGCTGCTTGGCGTTGCTCATTGCACGATATTAATTAGAATGGTACACTTTTACGGCCTCTTTTTTTCTTTTTGAATTAATAATTCTTCTAAGTTTTTCTCGTAGATTTTGAAAATACAAACAAGAAAAAGGAAAAGTCGGGAAAACCTGACCAGAATATTTTTGAATGGTTCTGCCTTTGAAACTATCTCTTCCTTTTTTGCTAAATTAATTAGGTATTTTTCATCAGAAAATATTAAATAGCAAGATATTTAAATATCATTTCATGCGTGTCAATTTCTATTTTCATTATTTTTTTACCTGAAAATAGTAAATATCAAGATATTCAAATATTATTTTATCCGTGACAATTGCTATTTCTAATCTGTTTTTACCTGAAAATAGTAAATATCAAGATATTCAAATATCATTTTATCCGTGACAATGGATATTTCCATGATATTTTTACCTAAAAATAGTAAATATCAAGATATTTAAATATTATTTTATCCGTTACAATTGCTATTTTCATTACATTTTTACCTAAAAATAGTAAATAGCAAAATATTTAAATATTAATATTTGCGTGACAATTGCTAAATTTATTAGGTATTTTTTATTGGAAAATATTAAATAGCCAGATATTTAAATATTATTTCATCCGTGACAATTGCTATTTTTAATATACTTTAACCTAATAATAGTAAATAGCAAGATATTTGAATATTATTATTTGCGTAACAATTGATATTTTCATTATGTTTTTACCTAAAAATAGTTAATATCAAGATATTTAAATTTAATTTCATCCATGACAATTGATATTTTCATATATTCTTACCTGAAAATAGTAAATAGCAAGGTATCTAAATATTATTTTATCCGTGATAATTGCTATTTTCATTATATTTTTACCTAAAAATAGTAAATATCAAGATATTTAAATATTATTTTATCCGTGACAATTGCTATTCTCATTACATTTTTACCTAAAAATAGTAAATAGCAAGATATCTAAATATTATTATTTGCGTGACAATTGCTAAATTCATTAGGTATTTTTTATCGGAAAATATTAAATAGTAAGATATTTAAATATAATTTTATCCGTGACGATTGCTACTTTCATTATATTTTGCCTGAAAATAGTAAATGTCAAGATATTTTAATATCATTTCATCTGTGACGATTGCAATTTTCATTATGTGTTTACCTAAAAATAGTAAATAGCAAGATATCCAAATATTATTTAATGCGTGACAATTGATATTTTTATCATGTTTTTATCTGAAAATAGTAAATGACAAGCTATCTGAATTCTATTCTGTACGTAGTATTTCGGGGAATTCCAGTTTTAGCTCAAAGTGAAACAGATTATAAGCATTATAGTAAAGAACGCTGCCAGTCCTAAGCCTGGATAAAGTGCAAAGGGAAAATGAGAACATTTTCTTGTTAAAGTTGCATTATTTCGATTCAAAATTCACATCTGGTTGAAGTTGTAACTACTTTGTTAAAAATCGATTCATCTTTTTTGGTGAAAATTCAAGTATTTAGTTGAACGTTAATTTTCAATTTTGGGAATTAAATTATTTCTTTGAGAATGAAGTTCGTGGAAAATGCTCCTTTTCTGTAGGAAATTAATCTTTATGGTCAAAAATTCATCTTTTTTCGTAAAATACATCTATTCAATTGAACATTAATAATTTTACCTGAAAATTTATCAGTTTGGTTGAAAATCAATTGCTTCAACCAAAAATTAAACTGTTTTATTTTTAGTGAAGAATTGATCTTTCCTAGTTCAAAAATTCAAAAATTTTTGAATTAAAAATTCAAATATCTCGTTGGAACTTCCTAAATTTTGCTGAAAAATCGACTTTCACGGTTCTTCACATTCTTCACGGTTAACAATTCAAGTTATATAGTCAAACATTTTCCATTTCAGTCGAAAAGTCATCTCGTTGAAAACTCTTATGTTTGGTTTAAAATTAATTTTTTGAGCCAAAAATGTCACCATTCTATTTTTATGTGGAAATTTTTATTTGAATGGTTCGAATTTCCACCATTCTATTTAAAATTCAACTACTCCAGTTAACAATTCACAATTACATTTGATTCTTCGTCATTTTGTTCATAAATGTAATAATTTGTTCGCCATTTTTGTTTGTTGGTTTAAAATTGATTTTTCAAACTAAAAATGTTACAGTTCCATTTTTGGTTGAGAATTCTTTTTTCTTAGAAAATGATTATTTCTATTTGGGGTGGTCAGTTGGTCGTGGAGGCTAAGGCATGAGCTTTGGACCCACTTCGTCTGGTTGCGGGTTCGATTCCCGTCTCGCGCCCTGGAGAGGTTATGTAAAGGAGAGGAGGTGTGTCATGTGCAGACTCTCAAGCCCGTAAAAGGGAAAGAGTATAAACAAATATTCCAGATTATTTCTATTTGGAAAGTAATTTTCTTGTTTAAGGATTCACCTTCATGGTTGAAAATTAAAGTGCCCCAGTTAAATATTTATCTTTTTCGTTGTAAATTCATCTTCTTGTTTTCAAATTTAACGGTTAAGGTTGGAGATCATAATGTTACTTAAAGATTCATCACATTGGTTGAAAAATGAACTTTTTTGTTGGAAATCTGTTTTTTTTTTTTTGTTATCGTAAATTAATTTTTTCAATTGCTAGTTTGACTTTTTCACTTTTTGTGAAAAATTTTTATTTTTTGTTGGAAATTCGATTATTCTTTTCAAAATTGATTTATTTTGCAATGTTTGATCTGTTGTGTTAAATGATGTTTAGATTGAACGTCATGAATAGAAATAAATGTTTACGTTTTGCGACAAATATAAATATGTTACTCCTAGTTGATCAGGAAAATTGAAAAACATGACCGGGAAATGACCGGGAAAGTGAAATCATCCACCGAATCGCCACCCTGTCCCTGTTTCAAATACGGAATCTTTGTCATTATTTAACATGTTGAACTCATAATTATAATTGATTTCCAAAATCCCTTGTTTTCAATCATAAATCTTCAAGTATCCCAAAATGTTCCAGAAATAATAAAATAGCTAAATTGAATTTCGATTACCTGTTGGAATCTTATTGTTAGAACTATAAAAACTTGGTATTTTTTTGAATATTTTCTCTGTCACTTTATACTTTTTGAGAAATTCTGTGCATATTATTGAAGAAAAATATGTTCTTAGTCCATTAGTTGTGATGGAATTCTGAATTTCAGTATTCTAAGCCTTACATTATCTTCCAAATTCGTATGTTTATTTCATAAGTTTCAGAGCATATTCATTAATAATTGGCGAATCCCTTCTAGAGGTAGATGAGCACTTTACCATTTATTTTTCATACATTTTTTGTAGAAAAAAAATGTAAATTCTACCTAATTCTCTTCACTATGTAGAATTTTCCTGCCTGGGTTGTATTTTTCAGAAATCCAAAACTAAGGAAATTAATGTTTAGACCTGAAACGACCAAGTGAAACCTCCAAATATTTTTTTCCAAGTAAAGAAAATTTATGGCTGCATTTTCCATCGAAAGGGAAAAATTTTGGAGGCAGCGTTTGAGAAATTGAAAAACTTCATGTTCATCGGACACCCTAATATTTATTAATAATTTTTTCAGGCTAGTATACAGAAAACTTTGCCGGATTTGGTGACCTACAGTTTGGTGGTGGCACTGCTGTGTCCGGTAATAGCACTTTCCTTCAGGACTAAGCTGATTGCCAAGAAAACCTATGTTCCGGTCGTTTTGTCATGTTTGATTGTCGCCCTTCTTGTAATCGGCGATTTAGCCGTGCCCTTTTACTACACTTTTACCTGCGCAGAGGACAGTCCGGCGATAAGGTAATTACGATAAGGTGGCGCAACTCTGAATCGACTCGCTTGCTAATCGGACGAGGTCGAATTAATTAGGTACACTATTGTTAAACCTGTTAAACTTCGTCATTCTTCCGATAATTGCAATCATGCCTCCAATAATTCACACATCGTATTCAAATATCTCTCATTTGTCGGTTCTCTTAATATTTCTAAAAGAAGAAACGAATCTGATCCTCAACCCGAAGATTTCAATCACAAACGAAATCTCAAAATGTTACTATTGTTCCGATTTCGAATTGTGCAATTTAATCACATAAAAAAGGAATTATTTGAGAGGTAATGAAGATTTGAATCATGGATTACAGTCAGTCTCCTAGTCCTCTTTTTCCCTATTTTCCACTTTCCCCCTTTTTTTGGAGCAACGATGCACAAAATAATAATGTTCTCAAAGTTTTTAGAGATAAATTTTTAGTAAAAAATGTATAAATATGTTATTTCAACATTCCTTAATAGAAAAGATCTGAATCTGAGAGAAAGGAACTTGGGATAAACTCCAATTCAACTACCTCAAAACTTGATTGTGAACAAATTTTCAAAGTGTTAATTGAAATTAGGACGTAATAATAGTTTTTCAACCTTTGAGAATTGGTATTTCTTGGAAGAAAAAAACATTCATTTTGTTGTTGTTGTTGTTTGGACATTGAAATTTTGGGATCTACAATTTCGATTTCCTTGAAATAGAATAATTTTTTGGATCAAATCTTTTTTATTTCTATTGAGCATCCCTATTATTTGGGAGCAAGTATATATTTTCGCAAAAAATGGAACATGCTACTTCTTATCGACATCCGAACTCCAAAGCCGATTTCGAAAACTTATGGAATTTCAATATCGGTCTTCGGTCGCTTCCCCGGCACACAGTGGTTCAAGATCCCAAATTCGTGGACAAAACTCAAAAAGTTAATATTTATGACTTCTTGAGTGCTTATATCGCGTTTTTTGGGTCACTGATTTCAGAAATGATATTTAAAATTCAAAATTGAAAATGATGGGCCCAAAATGGCTGACATTTGTCCAAAATTTGTTATTATTTCCACAAGGATAAGTACAAAGGATTTTTTGGGTCGCCTATTTCAAAAATAATATCTCGAATTCGGAACTCGAAATTTTGGACTAAAAATGGCGTACATTTTAAGCTGTCTTCAATCCTGTCAATGACCGAGTAAAAAATGTATTGCCTTATTTCCAAGTTCATAAACTTTCCAAGCCAAAAATCCGAAGTTTTTATTCTGAAGTTGCTCTTCTTTTACAATGTTTTCATTGCATTTATTACTGTAACATATATTTATTGTTTATATATTTATAGTTTTTTATATTATTTATTTATTCATTATATTTTTTGATGAGGAATACGAATACCTTAAATGATTAATACTCTGATTTCTTACAATGGTGAAATTCAATTTGGACACCCTATGTATTGTGTTCAGCACATTTAAAACGTTCCCAAGGGTATATTTGAACGTCACTGAATAAATTACTTTTATTTTGAATGAGTATCTTTTCGGCATGGCATGTGGCGCGTACAGAATCATGGATTGGTGAACTATAACGCGAGTAAACACTCCCATGCGGTAGTAGAGGAAGCACATTTATTTCTACGGGGGCAGCTCGGGGCAGCTTTTGTTGAAAGAATCAAAAAGTTGACACTGTTTGGCGATCAAAACGGAAAATCCCGGCGCGCACACTAGCAGGCAAAAAAAGCATTCTCTACGTATATTCCTAAATTATATGAAAAAAAATTTTGGACGGGCACATTTCACTCCCCATATCATTAACACACTTGTTCGAAATGCAAATCCGGAAGTAAGCAAGGATTTAACGTACCTTCAGGGGTATTCTCTGTCACCTCATCTGTTTGTGGCACGAACTCAAAGAATAACAACATTTTTCGTCGAACGCTCGAAACTCGAGAAAAAAACTGATGGGCGCGCATTCGTCGAAGAGTCAAGTTTAACTGCTCACCACAAGAACAGTTTTGAATATTGTGACTTACCCTTCTACAAAATATTTCTCAAACACTCCATAAAGAAGTATAAATAAGCATATTCCTCAGCCGGTAAATTTAGAATTTTGAGGTTTTGGCCAGCTTTTTGGGATCTTGAACCACTGTGCAGCAACTTTCTTGCATCAGACCTCATTTCAATGTATTCAGAAACTCGAAATTTCGGAAGAATATTTTTCTCTTCGAACTTGTCCTCAATATGTATGTACTTAAAATCCTTAAATAATACTTCATTTAAAGAAACCAGCCATACAATCGTTTTCCCATCAATAAGATAGGAGAATGGAAAGAAGAAAAATTTGTCATTTGAAAAAAAATTCAACTGCTGAACCACTGTGATCCCTGTTCAAATGTTTGAACTACTAAAGGATTGGAACAATTGTTGACACCCCTGATAAAAAGTTTTGTAATTTCAAAAGGAACCTCAGCACCAAATTTAATATTTTTGGGTTTAAATAAACACTATAAGTAGAACCTCAAAAATAAATATCGCAAAAATATAAGATTTCATTTATCCTTCTTCCTACTTGTATGTATTTCCAACGATAACTAGCCAATTTCAAGAAATAGGAATGAAGAAAAAAATCATCTCTTCGAATCGAATGCGTGACGCGAACGGGACGCGGTTGCTGCATACACTTGTAGATTATTATTAGTCATTTTTTCCTTCATATAAAAGATTCATAATTTGTTCGTGAAAAATATAGAATCCGAATCGAATACTTGTTTCTAAAAATACTTTTAAACTAGCTGCTTGATCGGAACCATCGATCATTATATCCTGCCTGTTAATTTAAAGTTTTGAGAACAGACTGAAAATCAACTTGTTAGAGCGGAATGGAAGTCTGAGACTTGATTGATGTCTCTGTTTAGTAATTTTGAGCTAAATATTCTATAACACAATCTCCAAATACGTCCTTTCGTGTGTACATTATTAATTTTATTTTTATGATTTTTTCAGACCTGCGTATGCAACTCATGCACTTTTGGCCTGTTACGTCTTTCTACCTCTTACAGAAAATCTACACGCTTTTATTTTGGGGATGACAACCACATTTTCTTATCTGGCGAGCCTTTATCTTATCACATATAGGAACATGCCCGACGTAAAGAGCAGGGTGAGTCTATTTCATGTAATATTTCCGTAAAAATAGAATAAATGAAATCAAATTGAATCAGTGTGATATTGATGAAATAAAAAAGACACGTTTCTCACAAAACAGGAATTTTTATAGCAATGAGGAGTTACCGCTTAGTTTAATTTCTTCATTTTTCTTCCACAAATGTTCGTACACAATACTCGGTGCTACCCTCTGTTTCTAATGCATGTTTTAGTGAGAGATGTAAAGAATGAAATGTTTGAAGAAATCCAAGTTGGATGGAATCTAAAATTTGAAGGAATCCTAATTTCTCCTGTTCTATGGAAGAACCCAGTAAGTGACTTTTTCCATAGTGACCAATTTCGGGCATTTCTGCATAAGAAAATAACCTCTATGGCAAATGTCACTTACTAGGTGTTTCCGTTGAACAGAAGATTTGGAAACGATTTAAATGTTGAAAAATATGATAACAGGATGTCTACCTGAACGTGAAATCTGTCAATCCGAGAAATGACCGGGAATTTTGTTCACCGGTAAATAGCCGGGAATTTAATGCAGTGACCAAGATTGTTCTAGCATATCTAAAAATAAGAATTTAAACAGTTTTTATTTATTTTATTTTATTAATATCATTCTGGAACAGGGGGCTCCAGAAGAGAGTGATTATTCTATCTTTAATAGAAGGACATTTATAAAATAGCTATTATTCTGTTTTGGAATAGCTAGGGAAGAATTAAGAAAAATATGAAAGAAAAAGATTCACATAAAGAATTATCTCGACTTGAAACATGCAGTCTTCGAAAATAATGAATGTACCAAGTTGAGAATTATAATTATTACTTTGAGTCAGGGAATTTTAGTGAAGATTTTCCTGAAAGAGTTATAATTCTAAGATAAAATTGGAAATTTCCACGTAGAATGATATTATAATTGAAAAAATAAATATTATTATAGAAACTATTTTCTAAATTATTTCGAAAATTCTGAAATATTTCTTGTATCAGGTTTTGTCAAGGGGTTTTTCACCTCTGAGATCATTTACATCCTGCAATCCTGGAATCTTTAAACGTCGGATATCAATTTTGAAGAAATTCAAAGGAATTTCGACATGGAACGGAACTGTTTGAATATAATTTCATTTCTGTTATAGAATAGAGGAATTTAAAAAAATCCCTGTACCTATTTAGAATCATAATTATTTCTTAAAACTCACGGTTTCAAATCATAATTGTAATTCTTATGCCAAAAGTCATCTGATGGTTCACCTCCAGAATTAAAATTCTTCTCCAAAACACCTTATGTCAAGTCAGGAATCTTTGAAATCTCTTAAGATGTTTGAGAATTGTTTGAAATAATTTCAATCTATCAAACCTCCGTTAGGTAATCGGGAGAAAACTAGAAAATGACCTAGATTTTGAAAATGTCCGTCGGGCAGACACCCTGGATAAGGTAATTTCGGATGTTCATTCTGAAATATTTGTGTTATCAAGCAGCTACGGTTTTGGAGAAAGTAAATTCAAATCACTCACTCTGGGGAACAGAGCTTTTTTGATGGCATGAGCAGAAAACCAAGATGACTAGCGGACCGGGAAATTAGAGAAAGAAAAAAAAAACGGAATTTTATTTCGGATCGGGATTTCTTCTCTGAAATCGTGAAATCTACTCTTTTTTACTTTATCTCCTTTTTATTGTTAAGTTGAAAAGGAGGAGGAGGAAAATCTGGTTGTTTCACGTATCGTTTATGATACCATTAAAGTTTTTCGAAGATTTTTAAGTTCTTTCAGTGTTCATTATATGAGAGTTCAAATTTTTGAAGCTTTGCTTCTTTTGGGAGGGCATACATATACTCTAAACGAGGCGACCTAACTGGGAAAAACGGGAACACCCCGTCACGAAAAAAGTCTATAGCATGGCACCAACGCAGCTATCTCCCTCCTCCCCCTCTCTTTCTCCCTCCCTTCCGTTCTGGAGGCCGGTGTAGTATATGTACAGTAGACTCTGCGCTTCCCGCTCTCACATTTCTCCTTCTTCCGCCCGTCGTCACTCTTGCTCGGGATACGGCGAACACTCGACACGACGCGTGTGTATATTACACGGACTTATATTACTTATATTACACGTTGCGCGCGAGCAAAGGCATTCATAATGGATAACAGTGATCATACTACTCAACGAGATAAAATTTTTCACATGTGAGTATTATACTTCCGATTGTTTAATGCTTTAGAATACTTTAGAAATAAAATGAATTAGATGATTCACCGGAAATGACAGTAAAATAAATTTGGCCAATAGTTAACCCGGCCGGGCTAAGAGAGCTAATTCAATAAACCGGACGTATATATCTATTCTCCAAACATTAACCTTGGAATACTTGAAATCGTTTCTCAGCATCATTTCAACAGCAGAGTAAAAACTTAGCAGGATTTTCTTTTTTTTTTTTAACACGATGCGCTAATAACCTATTGATTTCACGCTTTCGTTGCGTAGAAAATGGCTTTTCAATTTTCCATCTCTCGCAAAATGTGCAGTTTTCACCGTCGCCATTTCTTTACCCATCACTTTTCTTCGCCGCCATTTTTTTACGTGTATGTTCTTTTAACCTAAAGGTAGCGTTCTAGTCGAGCGGGAAATTTTCAAATTCGTTGTTATTGAAGCTTTGCCTCTTTTGGGAGGGTATACGTATACCCTGAGCGAGGCAACCTAACTGCGAAAATCGGGAACACCCCGTCCGCGTCACGAAAGATGCGATAGAAAATGTCTATAGCATGGCACCAACGCACCTATCCCCCCTCTCTTTCTCCCCCCCCCTCCCGTTCTGAAGGCCGGTGTAGTATATGTACGTAGACTCTGTGACTCTTCCCATTCTCACATTTCTCCTCCTTTCGCCCGTCCTCACTCTTGCTCGGGACACGGCGCAGCGCACACTCGCCGAGCATACTCTACATATAACACTTGAAACTGACATACTTTTGTTTTGTTTTCTTCCAATCGACTGGTGAAATAACAATCAAATTTATGGTTTTCTTTCAACGCGAAAGAGCAAATCTTCTGTCGGCAGTCCCGCAACCGCTCTACTTTTTTTCTTATACGTTGAAAACTATCAGGATTTTTAATGAAATGAGCAAGGGTGCAGGTATTTGGTCGAATATTCGGGAAGATATTGCGATAATACTGCGAAGTTTAATGTTTCCTTGAAATTCAAATGAGATATTATGTAATACCCATTCAACAAAGTTGATACAAAAAAGTTGGTAAAATTCGAAGGTGTCTCATCGTTCGGAAAAGGATTTCGCGAATTAAAGGAATATTTCTCAAAAGATATTCCTCCGAGCTGAAGGAATATATTAAAATATTATATTAAATTATATAATATGATAATATATGATATATATATATAATATGATTAAATTATATTATTATATTATATTATATTAATATAATTAAAAAATATATATAAAAATTAATGGAGATAAGTTGCTGCGGTTTTATAGAAATGATTTTCAAAATGAACCTAAGGGCATTAGAAAATGTTCTTAAAAGAGATTTCATCGGAGGAATTCTCACTTCTGCAATCATTTACATCCTGCTATCTCAAAAATATTTGAAAATTGGAATTAACGATTTAAGACTCAGATGCCCCCCTATGAAACGATGGATTTCATAAGATCGGTCAAAGATCTTTTTAATAGTCGTGAAACATTTTAGAGTTTTTCGAGAGTTGGTCATTGGGACTGAAGCATGAGCTTTAGTCCCAGTCCGTCTGGCTGCGGGTTCGAATCCCGCCTCGCACTCTAGAGTTCCGACGGTCTACGGAGAGTCGTGAGTCCGGTACCTCCAGAGTTCTCTAGGTTTTCTATAAGTACTAAGGGAGCGTCCACATATTACGTAATATTAAACGGGGAAGGGAAACATATACTAACCATTAAAAAATCCGTACTACGGAGAGTGGTTCGGAACCCACCTCAAACTGTAGGTTCTCCTCATCACTGAGTTAGTAGTGAGGTGTGAAAAGGTATAAAGGAGAAGTTATGTAACCCGGTTCTTGAACCCGTAAAAGGGAGACAGTACAAGCAATATTCCATTTTGAAGTTTTCAGAGATTTGCAAGATCTCCAACGAGATTTCAAACTATTTCCGACTGTTCTTGAATTTCTAAATTCTGGAGTTCCTGAAATATCGCAAATCCAAATTTGATTTTTCGGATGTTGAACATTTTATTTTTCAACAAGTTTTTTTTTGAAGTCCAGATTATGAAAGTTTTGAATTTAAGCAATTTAAGCGAACAATATAAAGGCTAATAACCTTTGGCTTTATAAAAATTTCAAGAAAACATGAACTACTTTCGAAACGTTTTATTCAAAAATATGACTGTGATTCAGGACAAGTTTGTCACGTGTAACTTAATTATTGTTTTCTTTACGGAACGAATTTTTCATTTGTTTGTGTTTGTTCAGGACAAAGTATTTATAGAGATTTCTAAGTTGGCCGGGAGGAAAGAAACGTGATAGAGAAATACCTGAGAATTTACAATTGGCTGAGCTATAGACATCCTGTAATCTTGAAATTTTGTTATTAAGTGGGCTAATTAATAAAAAATATTTGACCAGTTAATAAAAAGTATTATTCTCAAATTTGAATATCCTTTTTGACAGTTCTTTTTATTCTAATTTCGTCCTCTGCTTTATCTGAAAATAATTTAATGAATGGAGAGGGAATCTTATTCGAAACCAGTATCAAGCCTGATATAGTGGAGTTCATTGTTGTATTGTTATAGTGACAGGGTTTGTGGGTATTGTAGCTTGACGTCGGCTTTTGTGGTCAAAGTTTCTAGTTTCTAGTATTTGGAGGAAATTCGTATGAACAAAGAACTATAATCAGAGTGATTCACAGTAGTATAAAGCAAATGACGAAAATATAATTGCGCATGAACTACATCTACTTTTGAAATAAATTCTGCATGAACTGTGTAGGCCGAGTATTTTGGTATTATCGAATAAAGCTCAAGATTGTTTAGAGATGCTAACGGCTGAAATGAGTCAAGAGTTAAATATTTGAAATGGAAGAATTTCGAAAAGTAACAGAAAGAAGCGAACAACATTTCTTCTATCCCCTTACGAGAGGATCATAATCAATACATTAAATGAATTGGCCCGCTCAGTTTCATCAAATAATTTCAATTTTTTCTGTTATTGTCGCTGTAAAAGTCATGGTGCATGATAATTGAGATTATTAGACATGTTAAAAATGTTACCCGTATCTTATCATTGAGTATCATATAACTAATCGCATCCACTTAAATTTCAGATGATTACAGACATAATATACTTTGCTAGTGTAAATGGCCTAGGACTGTACTTCAGGTTCATGAACGAGGTCGTCATCAGACGATCGTTTTTAGACCGAAGAAAATGCGTGGAATCCACTCTCAGACTCAACTATGAAAAGGATCAAGAAGTATGCCAAATTTTTTGATTTTCTACCTCAAGTTACTTTATTTTCTTAATTAACGTTTGATTGGTGATCATCGATTCCAAGTTCAAATGAACACAAGTACTTCTAAACACTGATAAAATCTTGTTCAACATTCTATCCATTGAATCGATTTATGGGATATCCTTATGTGCTTTTCTCATCATTTCGCTGAGAATTTTTTGAAAAATACCAAAGTTAAACTTGCATGGGTCGATTACAGACAGATAGGGTCATGGAAAAATATTGATTTAAAGTGATTCATGATAGATGAAAAAGAAAATGCATTGAGTCCTCCGAAAATAGATTTGAATTTCGAATTTTTTAAACAAGCTTCCAAAATTTATTGAATCCCTTTCCTTTTTTTTCGCAGGAGCAACTTACTCGAAGTATTTTGCCACCACACTTCGCAGCAAAGATAAAAAAAGACTTTAGAGATATTTTCAAATTTATCGAGCAGCACAAAAAACCACCTCCTAAGGGAAGACATCACAAGTGAGTTACTATTTAATTTTTATTCATAATTTCATTTTCTTAATTATTCGATTTGATTGAGTCTCAATTGATTCAAAATGAAATAAGAAACTGTTTTTGAAATGGGTTGGGCAGATTAGGCAAGGAAGTACGAGCACAGAGTTAGTCAGAATGAAGTATATGCTGATGGCGATTTGGTAACGTGTGTGAGAGGCGATTGATCAGCGAATAAGATGTTTTTTCACGAGCAAAGCGAGTGACAAAAGTCTCATGAGCTCAAAATCACCTCTCATACACGTATCGAACAGTATTTTATACCGCGAGAGCGGAAGAAGTCATATCAGAGCTAGATTTTGAGGTTAGAGTGGTATAAATACTATATCTTGAATAGCTCAATTAATATCTGACAATGAGACTGGAAGACGAAGTTGGGAAGTAAAAATGTAGAGGTTGTATGGATAATACTACAGGCAAGCATATCTGAGAGTGGATCTGAAGTTTGCGGTACTGCAGCCTTAGGAAGGAAGAATGAAGATGCTTGGGGGAATAGCGAAATCTGCTGAGCTCTCAACAAGAAAAAGCAAGCGTACTCAAGGAAGTTGAATATTAGAGGTCTTAGCCATAAGAGAAGGCTTGATTAGGAAATTATTGTAGGGCCAGCCATGGAGCATAACGACCGTGACGCAAAGGTAGCGATAGTTAGACTATGGTGTTGTAGTTGATGAAATAAAAATTGATATCGACGACACATCCGAAATTGATGAACTTGAGAAATAATAAGAGCTGCTGGTATGGATAGTATATCCTCACTTGAATGATCAAGCGCGGTAACAAATATTCCCTATCCGGCTCCTTGAGTAGATTCCCGTAAATATATGACTGACTTTCAATGGGGTCAAAAAATTCCGATAGAGAGCGCGTCGACGCATCGGCCCTGGTTCAACGCACTTTAACCAAAAATATCACGTCTTTCACGTTAGCTCTCATGTCCTAATTGTTGTAATAATATTATTCATTAAAAATGTAATAATATTTTGAGTATTGAGTGTTCTGAAATTTTATTGAATCAGTGTTCGTGTTCAGTGTCAGTAATTCGGGGTACACTTCCAACAAGGAAGAAACCCATCGATTTTCTGCTCCCTCCGAAACAATTAGACTATTAGAATGGGCAAAAGCAATTCCCAGGAAAGATAATGTCTTGAAGTCTTGGATGGTAGCCTGATGCGAAAAAAATTTCTCACACGATGACATAGTTTTGAGAAGCGAAGTGAAGGATCCCGCTGGTACTGTCATGTCATCGGGACTTATTTTTTACCTTTTAACATTGAAAAGAATAAGCGGGATTCAACTAACAATATATTTATAATTATCAAATTTCCCACGTTACATGAGCAGAACATTATCTGAATGAGGTTTTGTCTAACTAACAAATATAAGAATAGCGATAATAATAATTCGAATTCCATCATTCTAACCTCCAAGAAATTTCAAAATAATTTTTCAAGATCATTAAAAATCGACACATCGACTACCAAAATAATAATTAATATTATGCTTCATATTTTGATTGTCAAAATACACATTGTTTGGGAACCAACCAAAATAATATTAACATTATGCTCCATATTTTGCTTGTCAAAATACACATTGTTTGGGAAATTAGTCTAATCAATGTGAATGTTGAATTATTTTTTTCAAAATGTAACGAAAATATAAAATTCAAGAATTTTAGAAGCTTTGGCTTTGAAAAAATTAGTTAAGTTTTTTATTGCTTCGAATTGGAAATAAATTGAATTCAGAAGTTTTCGACTTTATAGTTTTCAATTTCTAACGCTTTTGATTCCACATAAGACAATTCAAACTCATTTCTATACCAACAAATCAAATTTCCCACATTCTTATTTGGGAATATTCAATTTCTTTTTGATACAAATTGGCCAAATTTCAAAAATTGATTCCCATATTTTTTATTCTGAGAACTGATCATTTAAAAAATTAAAATTATTAAATATTCTATGCGTTTGTTAAGAAGATAAGCCAGATTTGTTTCTTCTTATTAATTTCTAGATATTATATGTACTATATGTAAAATGTTATCTTATCTGTAATTGTGTGATTCGAAATATTGTTGCGAATAGGATAGCACTTTTACTGTTTTTATTTATTGACAATAAGTCTGATTTCCAAAAATTAATTTTTTGATTCAATATTTTCTCCTGCAAATGTAGCTTCAAAATGTGATATCTTTGATTGAAAGTGATTCTCGAAATATGATTGTACCATCTAAATACATTGTTCCTAATTTTAAATGCCATGCATGATAAATTTAATCAATCAACCATTGCTTTTGTTATTTATTAATAATGGTCATTTTCATGACAAAAATTGGATGCAGATTTGGTATTCATCACACGTTTCAAAATAAATATATTTTTCATAACACGTGCAACGAAAATTCGACTTTCGCCGCCTCTTGAGCGATGCGAATATGGCGGATTACTGCCGAGATTTCTATTCGCCCCTAGTGGCGAATAGAAATCAGCTGGAGCGGCGAAAGTAAATCAGCTGGAGCGGCGAAAGTAAATCAGCTGTCCCATGTTGTCAACCATAACCTTAAAACTTTAATTTCCCTCATTTCGCTATCTCATTGTCATCGCGTGTCACTTGCTCGCGCACTCAATTAATTATTTATTATTATTATTATACCATTATGCTTAATCCCTTTTGGGGTAAGCACAACTCGTTAAAATTTGTCCAAAACGCAGAGTATCCAATATTTTATAAATTCTAATATACGGAATGTGTATAATGTTACTTTATATCCCTCGTACCTTGTCTTTTTTGTTTTCTTAGAAAATTTACTTCATCTACTTTACACACTCATCAGAGAATGTATTGCATTTTTTATAATATTCTCACGATCAAAACCAAAAACAACGCGCATTTATAACAAAGTAGCTCATTTTTGGGAAGAAATCTTTTGCTGTTTCATTTCTTCAATCGATTGTGTCGTTTTCCCTGAAATCGAATTGTTTTTTTTTTGTTAATTATTTTTCATAATTGAAACAGAAACTACGCGGTAAGTCAAACAATGATCGATAACAATTTTGTAGATCTTTTTTGGGCAAACAACTTTTGCCTATCAATTTTCTCTCTTACCTTTCGTGATTTTTCAAAAATTTCAATATTTCATTTTCGAAGTCATTTTCTCTCCTTGAAATGAAAACTGCGTATCCTGTTAAAAACGATAAATGACACATCTGCAGATCTTTTTCTGGTTAAGTACTTCTCACATAATAGATTAAGGTCTCGCGACAGTCACATTCAAAAGTTTACGCTCAGATAGATTCAAGGATTGACAATTTCTCTTCTCACCATTAGTGAACAATTTTAATCGAGTTCGTTCACTTGCGCAAAGGCGTCGTGGACAAATACACACATTCACAGCAATAGTTCCTTTAGTCCAGGCCTGGCACTTTTGCTCCCGAAAAATTCCTTCTTCCAATTTTTTTTTTTGAGAACGCTTCATTATGGGGTCCTCTTTGACATATCAAAAGAGTGTCCTCAATTAGGAGGGGAAACCCGTTTTTTTTTTTTGGAAACATCTCAAAGTTTTGCGTTTGCGTGCACGAGTAATTCCCATTGCATCGTAGAGCAAAATGTCCAACAGGTGAAAGAAAGAAAACTAAATTATAAGAAAATTTTGTTGCAAAAAAAATCCGCTATTTTCAATGGGTCCCGAGTTATGATACATTGGAAATTGCTCAATTTTTTGGATTTTCATCGGAAAATCGCTAAGTCTAAAAAATTACTCTATACCTTCCTTCCTAATTACTTCACAGATAAGTGTTCCACGAGTGATTTAAAGAAGACTCAATTCCCCGTGATTCCAAAAAAAAAAAAAAAACAATTTCCTTAATAAAATAGGTCATAAGTTATGACCTATTTCAAGATAAGTTTACGTTGATGATGCTTGGGAATAAAATAGAGTAAACAAAACTCTGCGTACGTTCAAAAAAAGGAAAGTCTTCTAGCCCTATCAGTTTAGGAATTGTGAGGTTTTGAAAATTCCGTTTTTTTGGGTCATTTTTGACCAAAAACGGAGAAGGTTTTGTTTTTCGGAATGCCTCGTTTTCTGGAAGTCCCACGACAAAATTTGTACAAAAATAATAAAAGTAGAGTCAATCTAGCGCAAGTTAAAAAAAAAAGTGTCCTAGCCCTAAGAGGTCACGAGATATGACCTTGCAAAGTGCTCTTTTTCTGCATAGACGCACCTGAGTGTACCGTAAAGTGGAGGTACGGCCACATTTCGAAGTTTATGCCCCAAGTAAGTGCGCAAAATTTATTTCAGATGAATAATACGTCTTTTCCCGTTAATAAACAAATAATTGAGATAAGGTATTTCGGGTTTCGATCGTGTACAAATTACAAAAAGATTTGTCGACGTTTCGCGAACGTTACAGTTCGCAT
>WSXT02169576.1:0-23168 GCA_011762715.2 Neuroterus valhalla | reverse complement strand
GTCTTGCTAGTTCGTCATCGTGTTTCCATCTCATCAAGCATTCCGAACTCTAGAACGATCAGCAATACTTGCCGAACGATTTTGGGGTATTCTGCACGTTCGATCATTTTGAACCGGTACAACTGGATTTGAGTTTTATGTTTCCATAGTTATTCCCACGAATGGTTAGGGGAGCGAAGGTCCACCTCCACAGAGCCTTGCATGCGGAGGTAAAGTCCGCTCTAGGAACGCGTACTCTAGGAGGTGACGTGGTATCCTAAAGGCACCGTTATCGACACAACTCCTTGATTCCACGCTGCCTTCAGCACGATTGTTAACGCCTTGGCTTGGAGTTTTCCCTCCAGGACTATCCCTAGACAGATTTCCGCGAATAC
Source organism: Neuroterus valhalla (assembly GCA_011762715.2). Classification (NCBI taxonomy): domain Eukaryota; kingdom Metazoa; phylum Arthropoda; class Insecta; order Hymenoptera; family Cynipidae; genus Neuroterus; species Neuroterus valhalla. Next base: position 22,794 of record WSXT02169576.1, on the reverse strand, counting down.
TTATTGGATTGGTCATTCAGGAAAAATAACACGACAAAACCATAATGAGGGGCCGGCGAAACTCTCGTGTGTTTCAAGGATACGGAGCGACCCAAGTATGACTGCTCTTTGCATCCATCCCGCGAGTACCACGGCATATTTTTAGCACACGGGTATGGCTTTCAGGCTATAAACCAGTAAAGGCGTCGCACCTTTAATAGCACTGATGATAAGAAAAATTAATTTAAGCTAATATACTCGATAGGTGCTCAGGGAGTTTAAGACACGCTCTACACCTATCGCTGGACACCTCTTGATATTATGTGCTTCTACGGTATGCTAAGGTAGAATACACACCGTCCTGACACGCGGAAATAAACCCCCTCTTTTTGAATGAAGACTGAAACTTTCTCTCAGAAACCCATCTTCCTAGTACAAAATGTAACTTTTTGATTGAAAATTTCTCATCATATTCGATCAATGAACAATTTTGTCAGAAATCCTTTTCTTCTAGATGAATTAAACCATTTTTGATTCAAGATGGGAATCTTTGCTGTTTGATATTAACGGATACAACATTTCTCGTTGATATTTCATTATCTCCAAATAAATTTCATATACTTGAATGTAAGTGAAACCACTTCGTTGGAAATTCGGGTTTTCTGCTCAAAATGTATCTCATTAATCAAGATTTGAACTCTTCGGTTTTCTCTAAACAAATTCAATCTTTCTAGATACAACTATGATTTAATTATTAGTAAAATTGACAAACATGACATAAGTCGTCAAAGATTCATGGTTTTCAATAGAGTGTTCACTTACTCTGTATAAAATAACCCATAATTTTGATTGGAGAATATATTTATTGACTGTAAGTTTAAATACTCCATTCTTAGTGAAAAATTCATCTTTCACAGTGTGGAATTGGACTATTCAATTGGATATTTTGGAACTCCGTTGTGTATCATTCTTCTTGATAAAAGATGATCTCTTCGGATACAAATGTTAACTTTTATAGTTGAAAATACAACTGTTCTTTTGGAAATGAATATGTCTTTGACCTGAAGCCATTTATGTTGAATCCCAGAAATCCTGAGAAAATTGCTGGTGAATAGTAAGAACTAAGTTAATATAATATTTCCATACTCACGTCTTACAATTATATCATAAAGAAAGTAATTTTCAGTTGATAAAGTCTCTATTCAGCCCAATATATAGCAAACGTTCTACACAGTTTTCGTATATTTGTACTTTTTTTCGTTTTGTTTCTTCATGTCATTAATGATTCATTCTTATTCCAGCTCCCACAACGTTTCCATCCTCTTCATAGTAGACCACAAACCATAAACCTTCGTCAGTTAAAAAACGAACTCTAATTTTTTTGTCTTTGCGAACGATTGCATCTGGGCAAAAATTTTCAGATAAAGGTAAAATAGAAACATGGCGCAGTTTCTGATCTGAACCTATCCACAAAGCAATGTCTTTATTCCCAAAACGGGTTCCGCGTAGAATCTTAGTTGCAGGCCCATATTCAGAATGTTCACTAAGATATAGTTGGTTGAATGTTCGGAGTTGACGAGACTGACGAATGGTCACGTATCGGTCTGGAGAATCTTGGTCTAGATTAGAGCTCGCTGCAGCTGAAAAAATAGTTATTCTGAGAATATCGGGAGTTATTCTTGGAACCAACCTCACGCTATGCAAAAATACCTTCTCAACACATATTAAAATAGGATATAACAGAGGACGCCAATATTTGCTACGTCAAGAAATTTTTCCATCCCTCCTATCACCGATCCCTAAAATTTTTTTGCTCCTTGCTCCTTCATTTCCTAGTATGGAATTTTCTGTATATACCCAATCTTCATTCTTTACCCCCCGCCCTCCACTTCCTTCCGTTACATTTTTATTAACTTCCCTTCGAATGCTCGCTCCTCCCTCCACGTCGACACTTCCTGCTTCTTATGATTCATTCTCCCAATTCCGTTTTCATCAATATCATTCTCAATTCTCCACTTTTCTTATTGTTCCTTTTACTTCTAAAGTTTCCCTTCTCTTACAAACCCCAGTGGCCCTTACTTCTCTCCCCTTACGTCTGCCCGTCCTCTCTTGTAATTTTACCATGCCCCGTTATTCCAGTTTCCCCTCACTCTCCTGACCCTCCTTGTTCGTCGGACAAAAGATCTGATGGATTCCCGCCATTTTGTGATACTTTGTGAGTAATAATATTCCTAACCAATATTCCCTGTTGGAGGAATAACGACTGACTGGCGTGGGTCAGCGAGGGTAGACGCTACTCCAGTTAAAACTCAGTCTCAAGAGAATTTATCCGTTTCATATGAATTTCCAGGAGCTCAAACGCGTAGTCAGGCCCATCCGAGCCCCAAGTTCCGGAATCCATTACGAAGCAATGCCCTTCAATCAAAAAAATGTTGGGGTTTGCTCCAAAAATTTGCACCGATGTAACCTCTGGAAGCTACGATCACGATGGCTCTACCAGAAACATCAATTTCGTCGCAACTGGTGGTGATACGTCATCCGACTCGTCACTTCTTACAACACTAGAAGACGATTGAGTCGGAAAAACCAAATCTTTGGAATATAATAGCATATAACCTATTCGTTGACGCTTCACAAGGAGAGGACCCATCTGTCTGCAGGGGCGGTCCAAGAACAGCCACGACCACCACCGCCCACCTGCCGGAACCCCAGGAGGATCCACCGGTCAGCGCCAGGGCCAAGAAGGAACTGAGCTGCAGGAGACAAGCAAGCACCTGCCTTGGGCCGCCGGAACCCCAAGAGGATCCACCAGTCAGCGCCAGGGCCAAGAAAGAACTGAGCTGCAGGAGACAAGCAAGCACATACCCTGGACCACCGGAACCCTAGGAGGATCCACCGGTCAGCGCCAAGGCCAAGAAGGAACTGAGCTGCAGGAGACAAGCAAGCACCTGCCCTGGGCCGCCGGAACCCCGGGAGGATCCACCGGTCAGCGCCAGGGCTAAGAAGGAACTGAGCTGCAGGAGACAAGCAAGCACCTGCCCTGGGCCGCCGGAACCTCATGGGATCCACCGGTCAGCGCCAGGGCCAAGAAGGAACGGAGCTGTAGGAGACAAGCAAGCACCTGCCCTGGGCCGCCGGAACCCCAGGAGGATCTACCGGTCAGCGCCAGGGCCAAGAAGGAACTGAGCTGCAGGAGACAAGCAAGCACCTGCCCTGGGCCGCCGGAACCCCAGAAGGATCCACCAATCAGCACCAGGGCCAAGAAGGAACTGAGCTGCAGGAGACAAGCAAGCTCCTGCCCCGGGTAGGAGAGCGTGCGACGCCGGGCTCCCCACTCCGAACAGTTGATACCGTGAAAACTCAAACTAGAAGGAACCTGTACATGACAAAAAACACCGCGAAACCGCAGCTGCGAATCGAATTCAAAATCTACTCCGACGGAAGCCAGCAGAAGCAGATAAATTATAAACAATTCCTATGATGAGAAGTACAAAAAATGGACAGTTCTCCCTTTATATCACGCCAAAGATTGCTTTTCATGCACGCTGGGTTAGCTTCACCGACGTTTCATGTTTGTTTTGCAGCACAGTTATAGAGCATACCCAGCCCTTTCTTCCTCTAATACTTTGTAGTGTTTGACACTTTTATTAATGATATGTATTTCTGAAGGTCAAGCGAAGGATATTTCCTCGTTAGTTTAGCACCAAATATTGCTTCTTGTGCATACTAGAAGAACTCTGCCGACACCCTATGCCTTCTTGTAGCCTAGGTCTCCCAAAAGAATAATATTCATGTCTGAGGGTCAAGTGCATGATAATACTTTGTCGATGTGATACCAAATTTCGCCCCTGATACACAAAGAGTTATACAGATACACGAGGTCTTTTTGACACCACTCTGAGGGATCATGCTCTGCATCTTGTCCTCATGACATTTTGTAGTTGAGGTACACCTTTGACATAATAATCCGTTAGTGCAGCACCAAATGTGGCTCAACCTGCAGGCCATTAGTGTTCTGCTGATCCCCATGGTCTTTTTGACGCCACCCTCAGAGATCATGTCGAGCTTTTCGTCTCTCCGACATTTTGTAGTCTTTGAACACCTCAGAAATGGCGTCTACGTCAAAAGATCAACTTAAGGATATGTTACTGGTGATACAGAACCAAATGTTCAGGACCACTGAAAAATAAAATCCATGTCTAAATGTCGAACTAAGGGATCATTCCTAGCTTTCTGTACCTATGGCATTTTGAAGTTGAGGTGCCCCTAAACAGTAATATTTATGTCTGAAGGTCAAACAGGGAATATTTATCCGTTGTTTTAGCACCAAATTTTGATTCTTGTTTACACCTTAAGAGGTTTATCGACACTTAAGGTCTGTTCGACACCACGCTCAAGGATCATGCCCAGCATTTGTCTCTTCGACATTCCTCAGTCTATGACATCCTGCACAATGGCATCTGTGTCCGAAGGTTGAGTTAAGGATATTCATCCGCCGGTGAAGCACTAAATATTACTCTCCGTTCACACTTTAACTGTTTTGCCGACACTCGAGGTCTGTTTGATACCACGATCAGGGATCATGCCTAGATTTTTTACCCCATACTATTTTGCAGTTTAAGTACACCTGAACAATGAATATTTGTGTCTGCGGGTGGGGTGCAGAACATTTTTTTTTGTGTAAAATTATTCCCGCCTAAGATACATAATGTAGGAATCACAGGGATCATGCTTAGCTTATAAAGATTTGGAGTTAGGATTGAACATTGATGCATGATCCTTTGCTATGCCCGAGAAGCATTATGAAAGGAGGTGTTTTGGGTTCCAATTATTACCATAACTACAAATCTTGTTAATGTTTTGTTAACGTTGCAGTTTGCATTTTTAGGACTGACCTCAAACTGAGGTTTCCAGTAATGTCGTTATTATATATGTTCTATGTGATGCCTGTGATTGGTCAAAGGTCCCACTGTGGGGACTGATCGAATCTGATCAGCCAATCTACCTTTTAGGAAAAAATCATATTCGAACCACCTGCAAGAAAAGGTTAACTCCTAAACAAACCTAAAGACAAAGAGGCATCAATTAGTAATTCAGGAATAAAAAAAATCCCTTGCACTTGTGTTCAAGTCTATGTTGGAGAAACTAAAAGAGCGGTGAGACAACATATAAGGAAACATAAGAATGAAGTCAGAATGAAACATTTCACGGAATCAGCACTAGCTGAGCATTATTTTGAAACAGGACATAGACTTTCATTTGACAAAAAAACTGTCGACACCTTATCTTCAGAAAACTATCAGAAAGCTACCTTCTCTTATTTCACCCTTAGGTCTAACATTTGTTCCGCATTGGATCGCATATCATTCGATAAATCTCAAAGGAATGAAGATCACTCAAAAACAAGTAATAAACTTTGACGAATTATTTCCAAGAAAGCACATACCATCAACTTACACAGTAAAAAACATCTCTAACTACCCTCAAAGCAATAAAATGATTTCAGCCCTGTCCGCAATATATAACTTTCCACCCGAAACAGCGAATGACATTCTTCAGAGGACGGCAAACATCCTACGCCAAGCTCGACTCTCCTCCCCAAACAAGATGAATAACCTCCTTACTGACGATACATACAAAAAAGTGAAAAAAGATCCTACTTAAACAAGTGTCAACAAGACAAAAACCTCCCAAAGGCGTCTAAACCTAACAAAGAAACAACATCCAAATTGATACCCTCTAATCCTATTTCTCCAAGATTCAGCGGACTACCAAAAATCCACAAAAAAAAATCTACTCAGACCGATAAAATAAACTCATCAACTACCAACCAAGCACGTTTCCTAACCAAAGGACTGAATCCTTACACAGAAAGTTCTATTACTCTCGTTCAAGATTTTTCTGACCTCTCAAGAAAGATACGACAGGTTCAAATTTTACTTTGCGACATCCTTGTTTGTTTTGACGTAGTACCTCTCTTTGCGAAAGTACCAATCCCGGATACAAACGATATCATTTAATCTTCTGCAAACTTTCTGTCTGATCTCAAACCTTTAATACAAGACTGCCTCAACAATACTTGCTTCTCTAACAATATCTTAATCTAGGAACAAACCACAGGAGCAGAAGTAACATCACCAAATTCACTTGTAATAGCTAACATCTTTATGAAACATCTAAAAACCAAAATCTTCAATCAATCCAAGCTCGTATAGAAGTCGGGTCCTGCTGCATTTGCGACACTTTTGTAATCTGGTGATACGGACTGGATGAACTACACAAGTTTTCAGATTTCATCAACCGTTTACATATTAATATCCAGTTCACTATGGAAATCAAACAGGACAGAATTATAGAGGAAACTCACTTATGGAAACAGATATCTCCATGCTTCTACTTATTACTCCATTGAAGGAGCAATCAGGAAATACACTAAGACAAACAAATGATAAGTTTTTTTGGTTTACTGGTCTTATTTATTTTGAAACTTTCTAACGTTTCGTTCTTCGACGAAGAGTTCCCTCAGAACAGCAACTACGAGTAGCCCTAATAAGCGTACCTGAGTCAAACTATGGAGAAAAAGCGAGACAGAGTAAATGAGTTTTTGGAGCGAAACATTGCTTCCTGTGGTCAATTATTAAAAACTCTGGAATATAGTCACTTAATCCACTAACAACATATTTAGTATAAGAAGATATCTTGTCATAATGATAAAATTTTTGGTTTGACATTTCAGTTTTTCTTGGCCATCACTTCATTCTCATGCCAAGAATTAGTTAATTAATTAAGTTTCAAAATTAATGAGACCAGTAAACCAAAAAAAAAAACTTTACATCTTTAAATTATTACATCTCACCTGGTCAACAAAATTATACATCAGTTAAAACTAAGAGAAACATTTCAACACAACCAACTGAAGAAAGAGAAAGCAAAGCGACCACCATCCTACCCTTTATCTTCATCGCGGTCATCGTAGGTCGAAGCGTAGAGAAAGTGCAGTGGAAACTGGACCAGGTGATGTGCCTGGTAAACGAGTGGATGGGAAACCACGGCCTAGAGCTAGCAACTGAAAAGACGGAGCTAATACTTGTTACCAGGAAGCATATTCCCAGGATAATAAAGATGCAAGTGGGCCCTGAGAAGATCGAAACTAAGGCAGCTCTGAAGCAACTCGGGATCATGATCGACTCAAGGCTCTTTTTCCGGAAATACCTTCATAGAGTAACTGATAAGGCAGCTGCCGTTACATCTGCACTGAGCAGGCTTATGGCCAATGTCAACGGCCCGAAGCCTAGTAAGACTCGTCTCCTGATGAAAGTAACCCAGACCTTACTCCTCTACGGGAGTGAAATATGGGTGGATGTTGTCTGAAGGGAGACGTATTGGAAATAACTGACTGCCGTGCAACTTAGAGGAGCTCTAAAGATTGCGTGCTCTTATCACATAGTATCAGAGCCCGCAGCCTTCGTGATTGCGGGGAAAACACCCATAGACCTGCTAGCACTGGAGAGAAAAGCTGTCTTTGAGAGAGATCCCACAGTGCCAGAGGAGACCGCAGAAGCGAGGGCCCGAGTTGAGACACAAAGACGCTGGCAAGAAAGATGGAGCAATGAACACCGAGGAAGATGGACGGCCAAACTAATACTAGACTTAGGTTCCTGGATTGTTCGGAAACATGGCGAGGTAACCTACTATCTGATGCAGTTCTTCTCGGGTACGGCTTTTTCCAAGCTTACCTCTTCAGGATCGACCAGGATGACGCAGAGCACACGTTTTTTCACTGCAAACGGTGGACCGAACTCTCGCAAATCTAACGGCGGTTATGCTGAGGAGTGAGGAGGACTGGGAGGCAGTAGCGGCCTACAGCGAAACGCTTCCCAGGTAGAAGGAGAAGGAAATGAACGAGGCGGAACAACAGCCATAGAAGGAGAACTCAATCATATCCAGCCAGGAAGTCGAAGGCCGATGAGCCCGATGCGCAAACGTTCTCGTCTGCGCTAATAAAGACGATGCGTATATTATGGTTGGATTATGATACTTTATGAAATGAAGATGAACGGAGAGTCTGTAGTTACGGAAGCAGACCACCCAGCCGCACCCGACCGAGATGTTCGAAGGCCGGCGAGCCCAAGCACATTCCTGACGTGCTGACGAGGAGCACGCGTAACATCTTGGCTGAGATATGACGAGGACTCAGAAAAAAGAAACTAGCAGATGCCTCAGATGGCCAAGAAAACGGCATCCCCTGATGTAATGCGAAAGCGGTTCCGGGGGAAATCATGCCAAGAAGAAGATGGCGGTTTCTTAGTGGGTTGTAGATGGAAACAACATCTCTCCATCTCCATCAACACTAAGAGCCCCACACTACCGAGGAGTGCGGACTCTTCTCGGTGTCTGTTCGCAGATTTTTCCTCCATATCGCAAAAAAAATCCTAGCCTTTACTCAAGGTATTACAAGACAAATGGGAAGGATTCTTAACGAACGACCATCATTTCGGAACAGGGCATATCATCTCATTCGACAAAAGAACCATCATCCAAAAGATAAAAAATTTTTCCCAAGGAGGCATAATAAAGCAATTGGAATCTCAAAACAGCCTGATAACAATGTTAGGAGCAACAGATAAAATATCAATCCGATTTGGCTTTCCATCCTCCAAGGTTTTTTTGAAAAGAATGGACTGGCCAATCAGGTTCGATCAGTCACTACAGTGAAGCCTTTGACCAATCATAGGCATCTTAGGGACCATATATAATAAAAACATAAAACTGAAACCTCCTTTTCAGGTAAGTCCTGGAGTTGCTAACTACAACGTTCGCGAAACGTCGACAAAATTGGTAGTTTTGTACTCCATCGAAACCCGAAATACCTCCTCCTGTCATAATAGATCATCTTGAAAGCATCGAATCTTTGATCTGTATTATAATCAACAACACATTTTTACATGCATTGTTATTTGAGGGGTCATGAACTACAAAACTTTCGAATAAACATAGAGCCGAGCTCGATTCCTGAGCAAGGCGTTCAATCGACACCGAGTGTTCTCAAACAGACACCAAATGTTGGTCAAGCTTTTCTAGCCTGCATGGGAAGCGACCCTTAGCGAAATGCAATTGAAAAACTGTCAATTTTTCAATTTCCGTCATCGGGAATCTTTGTTTGGAATATCATGAGCTTGAAGATATTAGAAAATAAGAAAAATCTACTGAGACCTTTTTCTGTTGTATTTGGTGCGAGGTCCCATATAGTACGCTGAACCACGCATCAAAACTATGGTATTGAGTGTTCTTGCAGTAGTTGTAGAAATAATTCGCATAAATTGCTATTTCGCGGAACGGAAACAGGCGTCAAACAGTAAATATTCAAGATTTATTTTGGAAGAAATAATAAGATTAGTTATTGGACCATCGTTGCAAGTTTAGAAGATAATTGCTTATTGTAAATCGCATACATATTGAAAACTTATGCGAATATTAATAAATATATGAAACTATTCTCTTATCCAAAAAATTATTAAATCAATCAAAAGGAGCCACTATTGTCTAATGAGAAATTTGAAATATTCTAATTTCATCAAATTTACCTGACCTTCGAGCTAACAAAAAACATCAATATTCTCGTAAAATTACTTCAAACTTTGTCAAGCATTCACATTTGAATTAGAAAGCTCCAACAAATCATCCATACCAAATTTGAATTTTTCGGGAGATGTCAGATCAAGATAATTTCCAAGCATTTAAAAAAAAAATCGTGGATAGTGTAAACTTGAATTGTTCCATGCTTACCATCAGAAATAATTATTACTGCGAACATAGAAAGTAGAGTTCTAAGAAGGATTTCCATATTTTCTCGTGATATTTCGTGTAAAATTACTGATGAATTTGGAACATGTACAACTATCCACTGATATATGTATACTTATTGCTCTCTTTCTTCTCAGCTGAACCAACAAAACCTTCATAATGATTTAATTGCACCATGTATCTAGACAAGGAAACATGAGAAATACACCATCTTCAAACGCAGAACAAACAATGTTGAGGTTAAAATAATCATTTACGAGACCTTGGACGCATTTTTTCACTAGAACGTGATATAATTCACATGGAGTTTGAAAAAAGAATTTAAAAAGTCAATATAAGACAATATAGGATTTTTAATATTGTGTGGCACTAATTTTGTTTCCCCTTATGCCTCGATCTCCCCATTCACTAAATAAAAATTATCTCGTATTAACTAGTGATTTGGGAGGGAATTTTTCAAGCGTGGCCCAAGTTAAGTCGAGGTGGGAAATAACTTGCGTGAAACGAAGAACTATGACATTGAAATGGTGGTATAAGACAAAAGGGATACGCAAGGGGATCACAAAAAAGCAAATTAAATCCAAAGGTTACTTAGAGGCTGATTAAAAGAAACGTATAAAAAGCGCAGATGAAACGCGAAGGAGTTGCAAGGAGAAGGCAAAAGGAAGGCAGGGAGAATGAATTAAGAATAATGGATGTTATTTTGTCGACCAGAGTTAATTGATAAATTAATTGAGGATGGTAATTTTGCTGATAACTGGTGCGAGAATCATTCTTAGAGAAATGAGGAAAAATCTGCCGCGGCCCAGATTTGAACCGGGATCTGCCACTATGCATAAGTGGAGCGTTACCAATTACACAACCGGAGCACACAGACGACATTCTCTCTTTTTTCGTATGTTCACAGGTGGACGCAGGGCTGCGTCTCTTTCGTCCTGCGTGATTCAGACTTATTCTACTCTGAACTGATTACCGAATCTGATTTTGATTTAGAAGAATGGATGTTATTTTGTCGACCAGAGTTAATTGATAAATAAATTTGGGATGGTGATTTGATCGGTTACTGGCCCGAGAATTATTCTCAGAGAAATCAGAACAAACCTACCGCAATCCGGATTCGAATCGGGATCTGCCCCTATACATGAGTGGGGCGTTACCAATTATGCTACCGAGTTACGCAACAGACCTTCTCCCATTTCTCGTTCATCCACAGGAGAACGCGGGACTGCGCCCCGTAAGTCCTGTATGATTAAGACTAAGTCTAGTCTGAATTATTAACCGAATCTGATTTTAATTTAGAAGAATCGATGTGATTTTGTCGACCAGAGTCAATTGATAACTAAATTTAGGATGGTAATTTTGCCGGTTACTGGTCCGAGAACTATTTTTAGAGAAATCAGAACAAACCTACCGCGATCCATATTTGAACCGGGATCAGCCACTATACATGAGTAGGGCGTTACCAATTACTCTACCGAGTTAAGCAGCAGACCTTCTCCCATTTCTCGTTTATCCACAGGAAGACGCGGGCTGCGTCTCGTAAGTCCTGTATGATTTAGACTGAGGCGCAGATTGTATTTAGAAATTATGCTTAAAGAAGTTCACTTCTATACACCAATATCTGTTTCGCATCTTTGCCTCATATTTGAAGGCGGAGATCCCTATTCCACAGTAGCTGGTGTTAGGACTAACTGAACTACTACCAAAGAAATGCGACTTGTCCAACCCAAGGAACAGCAGGCCAATAATTTGTCTAAATACGTGGTATGAGTTCCTCACATGTATCCAGGATGATAAGACTGTTCAGATAATTGGACCTATATGGAGTGAGATTTACAAACAACGAGGATCTAATAAAGGCGCAGCAGGCTGCCGGGAAAACCTTCTGATCGGAAGAAGTGTCTGTAAAGACGCTGAAAACCACAATGGCAATCTGTCGTTGGATATTCACATACAGTCTGATGCATAGAAAGATGAATGTCTCTTTGGAAAACCATATTTACTATTACTTCTGGAAAACATCGTGCGATATACTATTGACACTGTCTCTTGCACTTGGCAACTCCGTTGAACACCTCTGTGGCGGAACTAATGTTCATGAGACACCTTAGTGCAGGAGAGACCTACAAATACCTAGGCGTGCCTGAGAGCCGCATGCAGGATACAACTTCAGTAAGGGAGATTCTCCGAAAAAGATACAAACACCTTCTTCGACGGATCTCGTCGTCCAACTTGTTATTGTTGAATAACATATCTGCAACTAACATGCTTATCGTCTGAATTCGACTCCATTCGTTTTATGGTGGTTTGATGGAGGAAAATCGAGCTCAAAGCCCTTGATATCTCTAAGCGTAAGATGATGTATATGAAGAAAAGCTTGCATGTCAACTTGTCACTTCCGCGCTTATACTTGCTCGCCGTAAAGGCGGACGTGGACTTCTCAGTCTCCAATGCCTCTGCAACCGAATTATCCTAAGTACTTTTTGCATCCTCGCGAACGGTAGAAATCCTCTCCTGGAAACGGTCACAGATTACTAAAAGATTCCTTAAATAACATGAAGACGAGTCGATGCACAGAAACTTTCACAAAATCGTCAAAGATCAACCCTTGTCACATAAGTCAAGGTTTGCTTCCCTTAGATCATCCGAAATCAATTCAGGAATAATGAGTTTCATATTCGCGTATCAGGACGGTGTCATTTCTACCTAAGCATACGGTAGCAGCATATAACGTCAAAAGGTTTTCAGCGGCGGATGCAGGGCGTGTCCTTAACTCTCTGAGCACCTATGACATATACTATTAAATTATCCTTTCAAGCAGGAAGGACATATATCTACAGACACGATATGGCCTTAAGAGTGCTTTACCACCATCCTTGTCGTTCTCATGGCGTTGGCCACGACCCTGCCCTGCCAAACGCTCCGACGGGTTCTAGAGTCTTTTGTTGAGAATACGGATTGCCGAATCAATTGGAACTAAAATTTATCGACAAAGGCCCGTTGCAAGAAACAAGACCCGACATCGTGCTTCTTGACAAATGCGACCGAACTATGTTCGTGATTGAATTCCCGGTCCCAGCCGTCTGCAACATAAAATGCAACGAAATATAGAAAAAGCGTGGTATAGAGATCTCAGAGAGCACCGCCAGCGACTCTATCAAGGATGTTTGTGCCCTAGCAGGAGCAACGCCTCTACTGTTTAGTAATCTTAAAGCCATACTCGTGTCCTAGAAGTATGCCGTGGCTCTGTGTCCTTAAGACATACGAGGTTTCTGCTGACCCTTCATTAGGATTTTATCGTGCATGTGGTCACTCATCTCACGGTCATGGTACATGGATATAGATGTTGTTTACTACTGTTCTGCTGGGAGCTCCTGACATTTTCCTCAATGACGGTTGCTCCCGAAAGGACCTTACGGTGGTTGTTCAACCAAAGTTTTATATATATAGAAAAAGGTGTAGTTTACCGTGGTTCTGCTAGACTCTCGTATCATTCCCCTGAATGGAAGTTGCTCCTAGGAGGATCCTGCGGAGGTTGCTTGAACAATGGATTTGCTAGCTTAAGCGCTAGGGGATGCTTTCTCTCTCACCCACTGCTTTCGCAATCCTAATTGTAGCTTCCACTTGTGTACCGAGTAAACATGTGGATCGTTCCATATCTTAACCAAGTATTTGCAATAAATAAGCCTCTTAATAGGCATACACTTATTCGTTCTTCCTGATTAGGGTTACAGATATTGCAACGCACAAGAATCATACATTAAGATACAGAACTGATTTCTGACACTTCAAGAATTAGATCATGTTTCACGGCTTCATCCGTTGATACTTTATAGCCTAATTAATGTTATTAGTTGGGCATGGAAGCTAAAGAATGAGCTTTGGGCCCACTTGGTCTATTTACGGGTTAGATTTTCACCTCGCCTTCTAGAGGAGTTATGTAAAGGAGAGGTTGGTAAATATAGAGGAGAGGTGTTATGTGTAACGACTCTCAAACGCGTTGGAGACAGAGTACAACAAATATTCCAATATATTCCAATAACCTAATCAAGGCTGATTCATGCCAGATTTTATTCTTATGGTATGCAATGCTTTCTCAGAGTCAACATCGCTCATGCTCAACGGTAAGCATTGGAAATTAAAGAAGCAGGACATTAAAATGTGATTGCTATTCACTGATAAAAGGAGGCAGGAGCATTACAGCATCGCCCACCAGCTTCCACTGCGGCCAACCTAAAAATCCCTTACATTTTGAGTGTAATTATTGCTTTGATGCAGAGTGCCCAAATCGCTTAGAACAAGCTGCGAGCTTTTACAGGATGCAACGAGGTAATGAGACGGCATGTTACCTTCTGACTTATGTGACGTTAAAAGTATATTAAAACCTAACTCAAGCAAGAGTTGAACGATGGAACTAATTGGAATCCCGCTTCTTTCCGGAAACCCAAGTTCCAACTCTTTGAATTTTCCGCTATTAGGCGCTTATGAGAAGTGGTTGGCATTGCGTTGAATCGGATGCCATTCTTATGAAAGTGAGCGAAAAAATGGAATCAGATGCAAATTACGGGGAGTGGAGAGGAATGGGAAGGCTATTGTAATTTACCAATAGAAGATGCCTACGAGAATCAAAGTGCAGAAAATACCATAGGAAGTAAGATATAACGTTCACGTACCTGTGATGGTGTTTCTCTGATATCCCGGAGTACTGATTCTAGGCTTAACATCGGAGTGCCCTTGGCGAGAACAAAATTGAACGGTGCCGACATTCTCGGTAGCACAAAACAGACCGAAGTTCGCGAATAAGTTAAGGTTACGCGACTATCAAGCCATGATTCATTCGAGGAAATATAGTTGAAGTCTTCGTCGCAGGCAGTTTTGATGACTCGACCAGGCTTCCTCAACGTATGCGCACTGGCCTGATGCACGCAGTCAGGTGCAGATCGACTTATTCTAACTTCTTAACTAAAAGCAACTTCAATCTTTCAATATAATTACATTAAGTTCCTTGGTTACAAAGTTCTCCAGTTCAAATAAGGCTTGGTAATTGCGTTGAGTAAAATAGAAAAGCTGCAACCAGGACGTCTGAAGAAACTAAGGGCACATTCAAACAGGCAGTAGAACTCTATTTAGCGAAATGATTGCGCTTTTTCCAGATCTAATCTCGGCGTTCAATATTATGTGCTGTCTGTTATCCCTATCCTACCTAATCAATTGAGGATGATTCGGGTCTTATGAAGTCGCTGTGTCACGATACTTCTTCACTCATCGTGAACCTTTGCAAGGGACCCCGATACAATAAAATTCATTTAACGATATCCGCTATATGCTTGGTGGCTCTATAACTTAGAATCGTACGACGTTTCATACCCCCGTGTGGTGTTGCTGGTCTTCTATCGGGCACCTCCCCAGGCTGCGGGTAGGGGGATGCTTCCCAGATATGGGTGATACCGTGGAGATCAAATACCCGGGGTGGAATAAAATCAGATAGGAGAAGAAACGTCGATTAACAAATCAATGATGAGAAGGCCAATTTGCTGGGGAGGAGTTGGAGCGAACAAATGTTCGGCGGAGGAATGGAAGTCGCAGAGACGGATGTCTCGGAGAACGAGTTCAAGCTATGACTTGTCGTACAAATACTTCCTCTGCAAATTCGTAGAAAAGGAAAGAAGGAAAAAATAGCCGCATTGCTGACAGCCTCGAGCAGAAAGGCACCCCAGGTGGCTGAGAAAAGGACTCAGACGGACAAAGACGGTGGTAGACTTTTTGCCCCTACCAAAGGGAAGAGGCAAAGGGAACTCATCTTGAGTCCCCTAGACTCGAGCATGAAGAGACCAGCGCTAAAGAAGGCAAAGGCTCAGGGGCAGGTACTTGTACCTGTGGCCTCGAATTCTATTTTGGGGCATTATCTGAGGTAGAAATGAAGAAGACTAAGAAGAAGAAGAGGAAGGAGAAGAAGAAGAAGAAGAAGAAGAAGAGGGCGGTAGAGCCGGACACCCTTGGTGTTAAAATTAATGGCGTCCAAAAAAGGCGAGACGGAGACGTCCTCATTGAGGTGGGAAACGAGGCATGGGGTAGAGCGAAACTGTCCGCTGCCATCGAGAAAGCAGTTGGTGTAGACGGTAAGGTGCGCGAGCTGGACCCTCGTGTCGAGGTCGAGATGCTAGACCTCGATGAGTTTACCGAAACCCAAGGCGTCGGAGGGGCGATTCAAAGGCTCTTTGGCGTCTCTATGAAGGGGAGCATGAAAGTAAATCTAACAAAGAAGGCCTTTAAGGGTAACCTTCAGGCCTTCGTCGAGTTCGACGAAGACTTGGCTGCAAGGCTGGTGCGCACGGGCATCTCGAAGTTGGATGGGTGTCCTGTCGTGTCAGGAGGAAGGTTGAGGTGACCCGGTGGTACCGCTGACATGGCTACGGCCATGTGGTAGCGGGTTGCCCCGGTCCGGACACAAAGACGTGCTGCTAGAGGTAAGGCAAAAAGGAGCACAGGTCCGCGGAGTGCGCAAGTACTCCGCACTGTTACCTCTGCGCCGCAGAAGGCAAAGTTCCCGGGTTGGACATCTCCCGGGTATTGCAAGGTGCAGGGTGTACCAAGAGGCGACACCTAGAATGAAACCCCGAGGTACTAGGCGATAAGACCCTGCCAAGATATCGTAGGCCGACGAGCCTGTTGCAATGCTGTCGAGCTAATGAGGACGATGCGTACATCTTGGTAGGGTCTGAAGCAGGAATCTGTAGCCCAACTTGGCAGAGCAGAGGAAAGCCAAAGCTCGGCGTACTAGCCTTACCTTCATTTCTCTGAAGTAATGCGATAAGCGGTTCCGGGGAAATGAGTTGTAAGAAAAAGGGGTTAAAGGTTCAGTGGGTAGGTGCCGCTTGGCAAGTCTCACACTCACCTTCGAATATTGCTGGAAATAAGAAAGTTTTCGCTCAATCAGTAAAACGCATTGAGTTCAAGGAGAATACTGACCTAATGACGAGAATCTCCAATTAAGGCTCGCTCTCTTATCGTTCCAGACTTTAACGCCTCAAATTGAACAGTAATCGCGTGTTAAAATTTTGATTTCACTGACACAACCTTGGTATTCCTACCTAAGGATAGAAAAGGACACATCCGGACGATTATTTCTTCCGGTGGAACAAGTTTTCATCTGAGTTATAGGTCCAACGATTCAGCCTGCTATGTTTAATCTGTTTCGATCTTGTGTGCTCCTCTGGCTTCTTTCACTTGACTCTGAAATTTCCAACTCCATTTTCGCTGACCGATCAAGATAGTAAAATTTATAGCGGAGGAAGCTTGAGTATATTAAGGTTATAAACTAGCACGATACCAAAAGGTGTCCCACTACTTGTTCCATTATTCTCATTCTATTCCTCTTATCTAAAACTTTTTGTTTCAGATCTATTCCCTGTCTGATATATTATGTGGGTTTACGTCATTCCTTACATTATCAAGTAAGAAATAAAATTCAAGGTTATGCAAGGAATCCATGATTCGTTCATTATTTTTGGTTTTTTCGCAAGATACATCACATCTGAAAGAAACCTGGATATTGTGTATCAGCGACAATTTCTGGACTGTTAACTTGTTGTTTGATTTTCAATTTATTTTCAAGGATTTTGTGAAGAAAATAGGTCCACCTCAACAACGGATGAAGCCGATCCTATTTATTAACTTTATTACTACTTCAATTGAAATGACTTCCTCATCCTCTATAAGTTATTCAGTAAGCTGAAGTAAAGTTTAGAATGTTATTGTTTGCGACCTTGTACAGGTCTAGTGTCCAGCATAAATTATTTTTGATGATCAAATTCAAGGTTGCGATGCTAGAAAAATATTGTTCATTTTTTGACGGGAGGAGAATAATATAACAGACGAATAGGTAGAAGACTTGTTTATTCAATAAACATTCATTTCCTCTGTTAAGCGATCCTTAATCTCCATTATCAGTTAGTAAATTCCAATTCTTTATGTTTTTCTTCATAAAGTTCGACTCCTATAATGAAATCATTAGGCAATTTATACACAATGAATGTTATGTCTCCGTTTGAAGCCTTACGGATCTTAATTTTGTCTTCTCTTCGTTCCCTCATGATTGGGATTATATTCGTAGGGTTGAGAAGTGCAACTGCGCACAAATTTCCAGCACGATTATGGAACATCCCAATTTTTCTACCTTCATGAAAAAAGTTTCCAACTTCGGTCAGATCCGTCAAATCTAGATCTGTAAAAAGGAAAAAAAGACTTGTGATTCATGAAAAATTAAAAATCCTAACTCATCATGGAGAAAGAGTGCACAACGATATAGCAATTCGGGAAATTGTTACTTGATTTTCATATAAGATAAACGTCAACAGTCAACGTTAAGTAATTAGTTTGATGAATAATTAATGCTTTTAGAGAAATTTCAGTGTGTTTTGACACTTGCGTTTTACAATGTCTATTGAAGTGTCTTTCTAGAAGGAACCAAACTTGGTTCTTGTATCAGAAATATTCATGAAAGTACTTGAAAATAGAGGCAGATCACCGACGGGACTTTGAAGAGATTCCTTGAGCCTTTAGAGTAAAATTTTATGCGTTTTTAGGCAAGTTGTTCAAGCATTAATGTATGCTTAGGCATATAATGATCAGGGCTACGAAGTGTCCATAATCTTTGAATGTATTGCTCGAAACTTTCAGCCCACTCGTTGACTTGGACCAGTTTTTCTTTCAGGAGTGGGAGAAAACAAGTCGGAAACATCTGGTAGATTATTGAACGTCATTGTTTTACCAAGATTCGAGTAAGGTCAGAACTCTAACTAAGAGTTCCTGTTCTTCCAAGGTTGGTTTATCAACGTACAGAACAGGAAATCAGTCTTGGGGAATGGCCTCATCTTGCTGGACTTTCATTGGCAGAACCAAATTTCAGTAGGAATGCTCTGATTGACCTACTTTCAAGAGCAGATGCGTATTCCATTTTATTTGAACAGGGCCTGCGAAAGAGCCCTTCAGATGCTAATTCTGTTTTCGGATTGATTCTTTGTGGAGCTACAGGGAATAACTCATCGTTTCATTCATATTCAGTTCACATGTACCATTGTTCCAAGAACAACTTCAACACATGAAACATGTCAACATTCTGGCAGTCGAGGCATGTCACTGAACGAGTGTCTCCACGTAGGTATTAAACTTCAGTTAAATATTTCAGATGTCTTGCTACAGCAGCGTCTCCACTTCATCGATTTTGCTGTGGATGCCAAAAAAATGTATAGGCATGTCATAATCAACAAAGGTGATTAGGACATTCAGCTTATGCTGTGAGGAAAAAGTCAAAATGAGCATGTTTGAATTATTCGACTAAGAACTGTTACATATATGACAGCAGATTAATATAATTGGAGGGTATCGATTTGCCTTGACTGCTGAAGAAATGAAAACAGGCATCTATGTCGATAATGTCTCTTCAGCAGCAGATAACTTGGGAGATAATACAGAATTACGCAACCAATTACGCGGTCCCTTCACGTCAGGTGGCTCACTGCTCAAAAAGAGGGATCTTTATGGACATGAGCTGATATAGCGCATTCTAAAGGATCTTTATGCGATATTATCACCTAGCGTCTAGTCGTCGGTCACTAGCACACTTATTAGATCCTTCAGAAAGGGTTAGCGCCTGTAATCATGGTCGCAAAGATCGTTATCCAGGGACCCTTGAAAATCCGAGCAGACTGATTATTTCCTCCACTTAGTTCTTTGGGGAACTCAGTGCCCAAGGTAGAACGCCGAGACATTCTATTTGGAGACGCCTTCTAATTGGAATAATCGGAATGGCAGTTTGGCACGAAAATGAATTCATCGGTGTACTTCATGCGTAAAAAGTCAAGGAAATACTTAGTAGCAGTTGATTGTTGACCTGTCTCCCATCTGCATTACTATACCTGAACGAGCTTCCATCAACACTGGGGTTGACTACGCTAAACCTATCATTGTTCGCACCTTCGGAAGACGAGGTCACAATTCCCATAAAACCTGGATACATTTGTCGTGATCTCTGTCTAACGTTGTCAATTGACGAAGGTACAAACTTCATTGGAGCAGATCTTCTATTAAGAGAAATGTTTTCTGAAGCATCAGCAGAGTGTGCTCCCTTCGTTATATTCTTAGACATTTTCGACGTGTCAATGGAGGATCAACTTTGACTTTCGAGGTAATGAAGACTTTGCTAACTCAGGTTGAGGCTTGTCTTATTTCTTGGCCTCTAAAAGCTCAGTCAGACGATCCAGCAGACATATCTGCCTCCACGTCAAGCCATTTTCCGAATGATGATCTGCTAAATGCAGTTTCAGAACCATCGCTGGCAGCAAATGTACTTGGAAGAGCTTGACCCTCGCTACAAGTATTCAACGCCATCGTCATCAATACAGCTGGGAAATTCTGTTCTCATTTAGCATGAGAAACCTTTACCAACTCAATGACCCATGCATCGAATTTTACAGCTACATCTTGGTGAGGAAAGTCTTGATGGGGTTCCCGTTTTCAGGACGTAGACTGCAAAACCTGATCGTCCATTAGTCGAATTGTGTCCCTTCGCACTTACATTTCAAGACATTAATGAACTTGTTTCGTTGATGTTCCATCAATCATTCTAACGAAACGATCAAGCTGCTATGTCCATTCGCGTCTAACTGTAATTCGCAGGAACTGCATGCCAATCGCGTTTACGTCGCTTATGTCCTTTTCTCGGTACGCCTGAGTCTCGTCACCATACGAAATTCTCAAACTTGCCAACCTCACAGAGATTGTACTTCCCTTCTTAGTCTTCTTAAAACATTCTCGAAAAGATACCCCATTTCCCTTGCATAAGCATTTTCATGCTTGCTTTGACTTGTATCTCTGCTACCTGTTTTCATCCCAGTAATTGTTTCCTAGTCTGGTTTTTTCTTTATTTCTCACACCTTCAATGTTTAATTCTTTTGAGTACCTTTGGTTTTTCTCGTTGACACTCATGCGAGTTTGATCATTCTACTAAGCATCTCCAGTCTTTCTCCCAGATTCCTGAAGATGATCTGTTTTGACTTGCGTTTCATTAGACTTTATTTGAATTTTCCTTTGCCTCCATCCTTGATCTAGGTCCATTTTCAAAATCATGAGGAAGTGGTTCATTTCGAATGAAAAGCCCCTTTTAACACTTGCATCTTCTATTTGTCCTCATATAGCATGGGCGAATCAATTTTTCGCTGTTTTCCGTGTTTGCGAAATGCCCACGTACCCTGTCTGTACCTTAGCGTTGAACAGCAACATAGCTATTTATGTCCCCGAGTAGGATGATCCTTTGTCCAGCATTGCAAGTATTTAGAGTATCATTCAGCGCATCTCAGAATACATATTTCACATCTCTACCTGTACGATCGGCTGTAGAGAAGCACGTTATAATAAGCATTCCTCGCATTTTCACTTTCATTCTAACTGGCAGCAACCTCGAAGATACAAATATACACTTTTTGACATGATGTCTACCATTTATGATTGGACAAATTTATAAATCAGCACAAATTT
Source organism: Neuroterus valhalla (assembly GCA_011762715.2). Classification (NCBI taxonomy): domain Eukaryota; kingdom Metazoa; phylum Arthropoda; class Insecta; order Hymenoptera; family Cynipidae; genus Neuroterus; species Neuroterus valhalla. The sequence goes on along the minus strand of WSXT02169576.1, from coordinate 1,476 downwards.
CCTGGACTCCTCACAAGCTGCCGGTTTGCACGAATCCTAACATTCCCTATGAATTTTCGAAATTTCCTATGCATTTTCATAAATTGTCTCTCGTGTGAATAAAATGATTCCATGTCCTGGACAAATGGTATTAAACTTTGGAGTATTATAGAGATGAGAGCAATCAGAATGATTCCAATGTACGTTATCACGGAATTATCGCTGGAATTTCTATTCCAGCGTGCGTAGCATGAAATAATGAACTCTTATCATAATCAGAATGATTTGCAAAGATTTAACACCCAAGCATTACCTATATCAAACTTACCTTCTGGGATCAAAGGTCCTTCTTCAGGAAGCTCGGCTGCCATAATTCTCTTATTGGGTTCTTCAAACACATAGAAACTTATGCCCTTTGCATGAGCCAAACGGACTTTAACCTTGTTCTGAATCCGATCGAAGAGAGATGGAATACGATTCAAAGATGGAAGATAAACTGCACGTGGTTCTCCAGAAGGATATCTTATCGCCTCAAATCTGAGGCCTCCATATAAGAGATCATCTGGCTTTTCAGGGTTGAGTTTACTTTGGGACCGGGTAATTCTTCGATCACCCATCCCGGACACATTGGATCCTGTGGACAGATAATGAAAATGTGAAGGGTAGCTAATCAGAGGGAAATAAGACACATCAGACATGAAATCAGAAATTCAAAAATCAAGTCCAAAAGTGATCTCTTACGCTGGAAAATTCAATTGTTCACATTGTGAACTAGACAATCATAGGCACTCTTCCCGCGTGTCTGATTCTATTTCGTTTGAAGCAGATTTTGCTGAACAACCAAAAAGGTAAATTTTATGAACCACATGATGATCTTTTCCTGAATCAGGAATTTCTCAATCTGGTAAATTTACAAACATAAGAATCTCTCTCCTTCCTGGAAATTTTTTTCGTGCATTAAAATCTTGCTCTTGAAGATTGGTTCGCTGATGAATGTAATAAGATAGTTTCCTATCACATTTTTTATGGATACTCTGAAATACGGGGTGTGGCTATATTGAATAATCGTACTGATTTTCTGCCACTCACCTAGAGTTACGAAAATTATAGGAAAGGTCGCATATTATTCTGTGTTGTTTTACCTCTAATTCCTCTCAGTTTGAGGTTTTGTGAACCTTAGTACAGCTGGAACATTTGTTTGAAGCAGATCGTGTATCTAAGCTACGCCGGTATTATGTTGAGTATGGAAGTAGAACTACGCTGCAACGTGAAATTCCTTGTCTAAGCAAAACGATTGCAAAGATATACGATATTTTCAGAAATGTGCATGGTGAGCAGCCCTAGGTTCTTGAGTAATTTAAGAAATGAAAGTGGAGAGGGCGGCGGATTGAAGATGATCTCTGTTCTGGTCATCCTCGCAAATTGAACACAGACAGAAGCTTTGAAAAAATTGGTAAGATTGAAAAAACATTTTTTACTACTTTCATTCATATTGAT
>WSXT02169565.1:0-13414 GCA_011762715.2 Neuroterus valhalla | reverse complement strand
CTTCCGTAAAATACTCAGAAGGCTCTTGTGGAAGACTTAGGAGGCTCTTGTGGAAGACTTGAGAGGCTCTTGTGGAATACTTAGGAGGCTCTTGTGGAAGACTAAAGGGGCTATTGTAGAAGACTTAGGAGGCTCTTGTGGAAGACTTAGGAGGCTCTTGTGGAAGACTTAGAGGTCCTATGGAAGACTAGAACGGCTCTTGTGGAAGACTTCGAGGGCTCTTGTGGAAGACTTGGAAGGCTCTTGTGGAAGATACAGAAGGTTCTTGTGTAAGACTCTGGAGGCTATTGTGTAAGACTTAGGAGGATCTTGTGGAAAACTTAGTAGACTTCCGTAAAATACTCAGAAGGCTCTTGTGGAAGACTTAGGAGGCTCTTGTGGAAGACTTGAGAGGCTCTTGTGGAACACTTAGGAGGCTCTTGTAGCAGACTAAGGAGGCTCTTGTAGGAGACTAAGGAGGCTCTTGTGGAAGACTTAGGAGGCTCTTGTGGAGATTCTGGAGGCTCTTGTGTAAGACTTAGGAGGCACTTGTGGAAGACTTAGTAGGCTCTTGTAAAATACTTAGGAGGCTCTTGTGGAACACTTAGGAGGTTCTTGGGGAAGACTCGGTTGGCTCTTGTAAAAGTCCTGGGAGGCTCTTGTGGAAAACTTAGGAGGCTCTTGAGGACGACTTAGGATGATTTTGTGAAACACCTTAGAGGTTCTCGCAGAAGACTTAATAGGCTCGTGTGGAAGACTCCAAAGGATCTTGTAAAAGACTCAGGAGGCTCTTGTAAAAGACTTAGGAGGCTCTTTTGGAAGACTCAGAAGGGTCTTTTGGAAGACTTAGGATGCTTTTGTGGAAGACTTAGGGGTTTTTTTGGAATACTTAGGAAGCTCTTGTAAAAGACTTAAGGGGTTCTTGTGGGAAGACTTAGGAGGTTCTTGTGAAAAGGCTAACGAAGCTCTAGTAAAAGGCTCAAGAGGCTCTTGTGGGAGACTTGGGAAGCTGTTGTGGAAGATTCAGGAGACTCTTGTGGAAGACTTCGGAGGATCTTGTGGAAGGCTTGGAAGGCTCTTGTGGAAGAATTAGGAGGATTTCGTAAAAGACTAAGGAGGTGTTTCTAGAGACCGTGACTTTTTTTCATAATTTACAAAAACAATATGCAGCTGTAGGTAAAGTAGAGGACTATTTAGGTAAGAAAATGACCCTAGTCAGCCACGAGCAGTCGATTTTTTATTATTTCCAAAAGTTTGATATCTACAGGTAAGATTATTATTTCTGAGGCATAAAAAATATTTCCAGACCTACCACAATAAACATTTCGAAATCGAGGTTCAAAAGTGGTAATGACCTTTCGATGATGTGTTAAACAGCGATGCACGAAGATGGCTAGGGGAGGGCATATTCAAGGGCCTGCTTTCGTTTGTTCTAGATTATGACCGTGACATAGTGCAGTTCTCCTGGTGTCTTCTCGTGCCAGCCTAAGGTTATAGCAAAGAGCCACCTGCAGAACGACTGTGCTATAGCGAATTCGTGGTCATGTCAAGACAACAGTGTCGTACATCACAAATCTCGTGTCAAATCTCACTGGAATAGAGTCCCATGAGAATAACAAATCCAACTTTAATGGCCATTTAAGGTAGAGTTGGAAGTCTCTGATTTAGTTTGAAAAATAAAATTATTCTGTAAGAGAAAATGAGTTCATAAAACTCTCCATCAATTTATCATTTTATTGACGGTTTCATTTCCTGAATTCTATTTAAATCCTAAATATGAACATCAATTATTTGGTCATTCAATGGTCTCTCATTGGGATAGTCCATTATTTAATTAGACTTGCCAAAAGACTATAAAGTCTTAATTCATATATCTTATGGAGAAAAGGGTATTTTGTTCGAAGAAAAGATGAAGATTGTAGGAGAAGCGGTAACTTTTGATGTTCATTTTACGAGAAGGTATTGCTTTGAATGATAATAGATTATTTGAAAAATCTTGAAAACATTAAAAATCATTGAGAGCATGTGACAGTCCATTACGTGACCAATTATCAGATGCTATTATATTTGGCAGTTTGAAAATTAGAAGAAAAAGATATTGCGTTGAAATTGTGAGAAAAAGTCAGACATATTCAAGGACACTTCTGTTTGGCCCACTTAAGTTTTTATTTTATTTACCAATGCAATTCAATTGATCATCTTGCTTTTCGAAAACAGCTTGTGCAAAAAACCTAATAAAATTTTACTCTACCTATTGTTGTTTTGCAGGAGTTGAGAAGAGAATTTTTTCCGAAATAAATGTTGTATAATTAAAATTGAATACCTTCAGACTACAATGCTGGAAGAGAACACTTTTAAACATCAAGTGGGTTCAAATAATTTCGGATTTGCTAGGTTAAAAAGTACTCTTTACTCCCTAATAAGTGGAAAGTAACATCAAAGATGAATAATGAAAATCTCTGACGTCACTTTCCACTTCCCAAAGAGTAAAAAGTAATCTCCTATACCAGAGGGAGAGTAAAGTACTTTCTACTCCCTAGGAAGTGTAAGGTGACGTCAGAGATGAATAATGAATAATCTCTTACGTTACTTTTCACTCCCTGGATAGGACAAAGTACTTTTAACTCCATGGGGAGTGGAAAGTGACGTCAGAGATGAATAATAAAATATCTCTGACGTCACTTTTCACTCCTTAGAGAGTAGAAAGGACTGTTCACTCCCTAGGGAGTGGAAAGTGACGTCAGAGATGAAAAATGAAAACTCTCTGGCGTCAATTTTCACTCCGTAGAGAGTAGAAAGTACTTTTTACTCCCTAGGGAGTGCAAATTGACGTCAAAGATGAATAATGAAAAATCTCTGACGTAAGTTTCCCCTTCTCAAAGAGTAAAAAGCATTCTTCTACACCCTAGGGAGTGCAAAGTACTTTCTACTCCCAAGGAAGTAGAGTGACGTCAAAGATGAATAATGAATGATCTCTTATGTTACTTTCCGCACTCTTGATAATAGAAAGTACTTTCCACTCCCTAGGAGGTAGAAAGTGACGTCAGAGATGAAGAATGAAAACTCTTTGGCGTCACTTTCCACTCCCTTGAATATAAAATATACTTTTCACTCCCTAGGGAGTGGAAATTGACGTCGAAGATGAATGATAAAAAATCTATGACGTCACTTTCTACTTTCTGAAGAGTAAAAAGTACTCTTCTACACCCTAGGGAGTGCAAAGTACTTTATACTCCCTGGGAAGTAGGAAGGGACATCAGAGATGAATAATGAATAATCTCTTACGTTACTTCCCTTTCCCTAGATAGTAGAAATTACTTCTCACTCCCTAGGAAATAGATAGTGACGTCAGAGATGAAAAATAAAAACTCTTTAGCGTCACTTTCCACTCCCTTAAGAGTAAAAACTACTCTTCTACCCTCTAGGGAGTAGAAAGTGACGTCAGAGATGAATGATCCTTTACGGACCTTTTTTCTCCCAAGATAGTAGAAAGTAATTTTCACTCCCGAGATAGTAGGAAATACTTCTCACTCCCAAGACCATAGAAAGTACTTTTTACTCCCAAGATAGTAGAAAGTACTTTTTACTCCTAAGGGAGTAGGGAGTGACGTCAAAGATGAGAAACGAAACTCTCTGGCGTCAATTTCCACTCCCTAGAGAGGAGAAAGTACTTTTTACTCCTTAGTTAGTAGAAGTGATATCAAAGATGAATAATGAATAATATCTGGCGTCACTTTTCACTCCCTTGATAGTAGAAAGTAGTTTTTATTCCCTAGGGAGTGGAAATCGACGTCAAAGATGAATGATGAAAAATCTCTGACGCCACTTTCCACTGCCTTAAGAGTATAAAGTACACTTCTGCACCCTAGATAGTAGAAAGTACTTTTCACTCCCTAGGGAAGAGAAGGTAAAATTAAAAATTAGAGCTTTAACCTCGCTTCATAGGCGGCGAGAAACGTCTGGAATTATCCATTTATTATAAAAAATATCGTACGCGTCAAGCGAGAGAGGGAATTTTTCGACTTGTGTAAATTTTTAGTACTCGTCTCGCGCTCCGCGCTCATCCACGAAATGTACTAAAAACATACGCTCGTCGGGAAAGTCCCTCTACTTCCCCTAGGTGCATAATATACTATTAATTGTCAAAATTCAGAAAGAAATTGTAAATGATTATCATCTTAGGTCATCATCCTAGGTCCTTTTTTTCCCCCAAAAAAGTCAGCATTATTTCAAATATCATAAAAGTTGCCTGATTTTTGATAAATTGGTTGGGAATAATCATATTTCATAGTTTAAAAAATAATGGAACCAATGTTTGGTTAAACAACTGAGTTAGTTCTCAAATGACTAACGATTTGTAGTTTTCAGTTTAAATCAGTAAAACATTGTAGGATTTCAAGATTTTCAACTGAAATCCTGAATAAATAACTTTGTTTGGGTTAATTCAGGTCAGCAGCCAAAAGAAGTTCAATTAACCTAACAGAAAAATATGTCTCAAATCACACGTCCAAGATTGTAGAGTTTAAAATTCAAATTTCTGAAGGTTCACCAAAAACTCCACTGAAAGTTACTAAATTGTCTCAAGTAGCTCTCCCATTTCCGGAAAGCTTCTTCAAAGAAATCTTTCAAACTATGAAAATTTGTTGTTCTTTAAATAAAACCAAGCAAAAACAAACAATAGAAATTGAGTTATCAAAAATTTGATTATGCTGCGAATTGGACATTTCGAACTCAGTGCTTCTCAAATTCTTCTTTTCTTGCTGAAGTGATTACACTGTGCAATTCGAAATTGCAATGATTTCTTATTTCCTGAAAAATCTCTCTCGAAAACTTCCTATCGGAGACAATGAATGTGTTTATCTCTTTGGAAAAGGCTCCGGTTCCGCCAATTGACATTTTCTTCCAGGCGACTGCTTTCTTGCTATTGATAAACCCTATATTGAGGCTTGTGGTGAGTTTATTGGCTAAGTAAGGAATTGAAATGGAATATTAGCATTGGGACCAAAGAAATCGATGAAGCCGTTTGCTTTGAACAGCCCAATTTAAAGAAGCCAGATCGTGTGCGACTCGTTTATGCAGAAGGAAATACTGCCAGGAATATTGTACAGAAAAGCACGCAGCTGTTCCTGGCAATGCAAATGTTGAAACAAGGACTTCAATTAAATATTTTCTGGAGGGTAAAAGAAATTTCCAACTTGTTTGCGAACCGAAGGAAATATCCGGAAAACGATTTGCCTTTAAACTAATTGGATTGAATTTTAATTATTACATTCTAATGAAGAAAATAATGTTATTCTCTAAAAAAGGTATTTTTGAAACAGTAGATAAGTGTCCTTAAAACTCGATTCAATATTTCGCTTCCGAAAGCTGAATGTCCTCTTATTCGCAAAAACCATCAATTTCTCAGTGTTGTCAATATTTCCTTGTGAAACAAACTGATGCTCAACACGCTTGCAGGCGAGAATAATAGCAGTAATGCATTACAGATCAGTAGAAATAGCGAATTTAGGTCAGACGAGCAAAAAGTTGAAATATGACTTAATTTTATTTTTAAGAATATCGTTCATCATGATTTGAACGCTATTATTTGCATAATCCGCATAGTATCCACAAGGAATATGTGTTTGAAAAAACATCACATCTTCTATAATTTTTTTTTTTTCAATCCATTCTTCAGTTATATGTCGTGCTTGTGTGTAAGAATACTAGATCCTCTGAATAATTTTTGAATAAATTCCTGAACAACTTTTCGTACTACGTTTGATTCGTAGAACACTCCAATACTGCTGTGAAAACCAGTGACGTGGAAGCTCGTAAAGGTACGTACATTAGGAATAAATAATGAAATATGTATTAAAAATATATAAATACGATGTGTGCGATGTATTTCAGGAAAAAATTTATCTTCTGTTGTACCTGATATACAAGTTCACGCAGAGAATTCTTTTTTTTCCTGCGAGTTCCTGTGTCGAGATTTGTTGCTTCTATTGCGGAAAAATGTCTACTCTCCGAAACCGTTTTCACTTGCTGCCCCGAGCTGCCCCATTTAAAGAAAAGCCATTTTTTCTCGCCCAGTGTCATCCTTTGCGCGCGCCTATATAGTGATTCTCCACACACCACATGAATTTCGGACCAGCGACCGTTAATCCCTCGAGATTTTTTTCTTTTCATCAAAGGCTTTTGAATATATCCTTTATAAATAAGATGTTTGGTTTGTTTATTGCAGAAATTTTAACTTTCCATATATTCGGATATATATCATTGAAACAAAGTTTTTTTTATAGAACGAGTGAAATGTTACAAATGAATTATTAGTAATTAAAAACATTTTATAGAGTCAATAGTTAATAAAAAGACAGATATTAAATAATATTTTTGGTTCGTTTATTGCAGAATCCGTGATGCAGGTTGAAAAGTGGACGCGTCGTTCTGACTTGATTCCTAAAACCAGCGACCCAAAAAAATCCCTAATACTCATTTTCAAGTGAATGTATGAAAAATTTTGGAAAAATGTCCGCTATTTTCGGTCCGTCATTTTGAATTTTGGATTTTTGACTTCCTTTTCAAAATCAGCGACCCCGAAAATCTTTTATGGGTACTCGAACGAAGTAAAATATGAAGATTCTGAATTTTTGGCCAGCTTTGTGGAATGTTGAACCACTGTGGCGGCGGTGCAGGTGGTGGAAGAGTTTGTGTACCTGAGTTTCCTGTTTCGGAGGAACGTAAAAGTTAATAGTCATATAAAGGAGAGAGTAAGGAGGGCAAATGCTGTGATGAGGCAGGTGGTGGGAATGGGAAAGAGGTTCTTTGCAGATGAATTTGGAAAGAGGATGAAGCTGTTCGACTCCCTTGTGTTGAGCGTGCTACTGTTGTATACTGAGGAGGTTACTAGGGTACAAGAGAGGTACATCAAATGGAAACTTGGGTCGGATAGAAGCGCATCTAGTTATATCGTTAGGAGGGTGACGGGGAGAACGAGTTTAGGGATCCTGACCGATAGCCAAGCGTGTAAGTATGAGGAAAAATTCTGGGCAAAGAGGGGAAGTAGGCTGGTAAGGAAATGTTGGTTGGAGAAGGAGAACAGGAGAGGAGATGGAAGGATGGAGGGTCAGAGAGGAAGGTTTTTCCGGAAAAATGGTCTGCGTGCGGATGAAGTGAGGAGAAGTCACGAGGAAGAAGAGAAGTATATGAAATGGTTAAGAGGAACTTCACGGAGAGAGATAAGGCAGAAGGAGGAAAAGATGAAAGGGTCAAGGTATAATAAGAAATATGGGTAGATAACGCCAACGAAGAGAGCGCGATATTTGTGTGAGAAAGGAAGCCAGGAGATAATAGCGAGAAAGAGATGTAGCAGCATAAAGGGCGGTGATAGATCTTGGCTTCCGGAGGAGAAGAGAATGTGCGAGTTGCTTGGAAAGGGGTATACGAAGGTGGGACACTGAGTGGGAGAATGCGAAGAGGTGAAAAGGAGTGGAATAAGCATGTTGGTAATTCTGCATGAAAGAGGGGAGAGAAAGGCGATGGCATGAGTGAAGGGGGTGCTGGATAACTTAGAGAGAAAGAGAAAGAAGGAGGAATAGGAATGGAGATAGATGTGTAAGGAGGAGAGGAAGTAGATGTAAGATCAGTGTTAATACTGTGAATAGTAGATGAGGAATAGCAAATAAGTCATAGTAGATAAGAAATAGGTAGGATCTGCGGAGGCAGAGTTTGTCAATGCGAGGCTGGTGAAATGAAGGGAAATGCGTGCGGAAGAATTTTTAAATAAATTCCTGCCTTAATCTTTGTACTACGTTCTACTCGTAGAGCACTTCGATACTACTGTGATAACCAAGAACATGAAAAAAATTCTGGGCAATATTCGCAATCTCTTATTTATCAATTTAAACACTGGGAGAGTAGAGAGAGATGCGATTGGCAGGGTAAAAGAAGTGTATGGAGAGAAGAAGGATAAGGTAAGAGGAGGAAACACGATTTCAGAGGACTCCTGGACGGATAGGTAGTAGAAGGGAAAAAGGGTAAAAGAGGTTAGAATTTGGTAACCTGCGTATGCAGATGATATAGTGTTGCTGACAAAAAGTGAGTACACATTAGTAGGGATGATGGAGAGGTTGAGAAGGTACCTGGAAAGGAGTCGGTTAGAGTAAGTTACAGAAGAATCCAAGGTTATAGTGTTCAGGAGAGGATGTGGAGTTTGTGTACCTACATTCCCTGTTTAAGAGGAATGGGGAAGTGAATGGTCATATAAAGGAGAGAGTAAGGAGGGTAGTCGCTGTGATGAGGCAGGTGGTGGGAATGGGAAAGAGGTTCTTTGTACACGAATTTGAAGATAGCATGAAGCTGTTTGACTCCCTTGTGATGAGTGTGGTACTGCATGGAGTAGTGGTGTGGGCGAAGGAATTCAAGGAGGTAAATAGGGTTAAGGAAAGGCATATCAGACAGATTCTGGGATTCACTTAGTTTTATTGTGAGGAGGGAGATGGAGAGAACGAGTTGGGGGGCTTTGACAGGTAGCTGGGCTTGTATGAGGGGAAATTCCTAAAGGAGAGAGAAAGTAGGCTCGTGAAGGAGTGTTGGTAGGAGAAGGAGAACAGGGCAGAAGATAAGAAGATGGAGAGTGAGAGTGAGAGTGAGAAAGAAAGGTATTTTCGAACTAATGATCTGCATGAGGACGAAGTATAGTAGACTTTTCGAAAGTTCCCGGTTTCGGGGCTGTAGGGGAAGTGAACTGGAAGTTTCAGATTTCCCTCACTCGACTTTACTCACGCGCAACGTGTAAGTCCGTGTTCGATAGACACACGCGGCGCGTTGAGAGTGCGCTGTAAGCTCAGCAAGAGTGGGGACGAGCGAAAGGAGAAGAAATGCGAGAACGGGAAGTGTCGCAGCGGGAACTGTCGCAGATTCTGCTGTTAGAAGAAATCTAGAGGAAGAAAGAGAGGTGTATGAGATTGTTAAGAGAAATGGCATGGGGAGAGAGAAAGCGCAGAAGAGGGGGAGGGGAGAAGAAAGGGATGGTATAATGAGAAATATGGGTGGATTATGCCTAATGGCGGGAGCACGATATTTTTGTGTTGTATGCATTGTGGAAAAAATGCAAAATATGGTGGTGTAAGCAAGTCAATTTTTCAAGGCCAATCGGCTGAACAATGAACGTCTATCTATCTGTCTCAATTAACGAGTGACTTTACCAATCCTGATATGATCAACGACTGACAGAAACTGAAATATAATACTCTATGAATTCAGAGAATGTGAGCGTTCGATAAATAATATCTATGAGCGACATCAATCATAGAAGGATGAAAAGTAATCTGAATAATTTCTTGAAATCATGATCTATCGAAGGACGGATGATGAAATTATCAGGTCTGATACCTTCTCGATTCTTTGTAGAAGAATATATTATTTAGTAGATAATTTTTTTTGCAGTTCTTATCATTCCTCTTGATTGCAATAAATGAACAAACGAATATTGGAAAGGCAATTTCAACTTGAATCTGGGTGATCCAGTGTTCCCATTCATCAAATTTTCTTCTTTGCTTTCGAATGCACAAATGAAGCACCAGTGTTGGTTTTTATTTTGTTATACGATCACTCTTTCATCAAAATTTTGTTCATGCGTTATAAAAATTCGAACGGAAAATATGCGGAAAGATTCGTGATAAGGATTTGAAAATTTGTAAAAATGCAGACGAATTTGAGACTTGCAGACGGATGATTGACTATTCCATGAGTCTTTATCTCCGCACAAGTGGAATATTGCAAACTAGGGTGGTCCAAAAATGTTATTTTTTCCCGTTTTTATGCAAAACGCCCGGAAATTGTACGAATATACAAAAAAATACACGCATTTTTTTTGGGGGGGGGGGGGGAATATTCAGAGGTGGCGCAAGTCCCATGAAGTTTAACTCGGATTTCCCGTAAGAAAAAAAGACGTTTTTGTAAATTTTTTTCAAAATTCTCAATATTGGGTAAATCGAGTTCGAAATTCACCATTTCTCTTCACAATTAGTCACAGAATTCGAAGAAAATATTACTTGTCAAATGCCACCCTCATAAGTCTGTTTTATGGGGTCCCATAGACCCCTATGAGTGAAAAATGGGGTTTTTCAAGTTTTTGACGCTAACTATGAATTTTTTAATGATCTTTCAACGCAGATTGTTTCAAATACATGGATATGTACTTTATAGTGATAATTGGATGTTTATTCAAATTGTTTGAACACTTTATTATTGTTTTTAGCAACTTTATTTCAGAAAAGGGTTCAGAAAGTCGAGGGTTTTTCTGGATTTTTCAACTTACTTTCAACGTTTCAGTTAAAGCGAGGTAATAATCGATTGAAGGTAACCAAAATAATTGTTTAAACAATTTTCTATTAGTTATAACAATATTTCCCTCGAATATTGCTACAAAGTTGCGGTTTCTCCTGTCATTTTCAACTTTTTGTCTACTTTTTACCTAAAGTAAGTAATTAATTAATTTAATTGAGCAAAAATAATTTTTTGAAGAATTTACTATCATTGCTAATAATATTTTCTTTGCTTAATGATAGAAACTTGTGGGTTTTTCTGAAATTTTAAAATTTTTTGCCCACTTGTCACTTGGAGGGAGTCCATGTTTAACTTAATTTAACAAAAATAACTATCTAAACAAATTATTATCGTTTATGGCTTTCTTCTCTTAGATAAGTGTTGAAAAGTTGCGGTTTTTTCTGAACATTTAAGCCCTTTGTCTACTTTCCACTTAGTGAGGTAATAATTAATGCGAGCTGACAAAAATTCTTATTTGAAAAATGTATTATTGTTTAAAACCATATTCCATCCATAATGTTAGTAGAAGACTCGAAATCAAAATTTCACTGAATGAATTACGATTTTTCTTTTAATTTTTTTTAACATTGGGAAAAGAACAGAAACAATTTACTTAAAACAATACAATACTATATAAAATATGATTGAATTTTCAACCTATTAATGTAAATTTTTAATAAAAAATATAATGGTTGATATTCAAAAAAAAAAGAATTTTTATTTTAAAAGAACAATTTAAACCAACCAACAATTCAATCAATTCGAACTAATTGAATTTAATTCAAATTACATTGGGTGCAAAGTTGAACATTTGAGAGAAAATCCCAACTTTCTAGCACTTTTCTAAGAGAAAATGTTTATAAACAATAATAAATTGTTTAAATAGGCATATTTGTTAACTCGCATTAATCATTACCTCACTAAATGAAAAGTGGACAAAAAGCTTAAGAGTTTAGAAAAAACCGCAACTTTTTAGCACTAATCTAGGAGAAGATAGCCATTAAGAATAATAATTTGTTTAAACAATCATTTTGGGGAGAATAAATTGAATATCAACTCCATTCAAGTAAAAAGTGGGCAAAAAGTTGAAAATTTCATAAAAAAACCGCAAGTTTCTATCATTAGGCAAAAAAAATATTATTAGCAATGATAATAAATTGTTTGAACAATCATTTCTTCACCATACATTATTTATTACTTCAATCTAATAGGAAAGTGATAAAAAAATTAAAATTTCAGGAAAAAAACGCAACTATGTAGTATTGATCTAAAAGAAGATAGCTATAAACATTTACAATTTGTTTTTAATTTGTAATTAAATTGAATAATTACTTACTCCAGGTGAAAAGTGGCCAAAAACTTAAAAATTTCAGAAAAAACCGAAACTTTGTAGCATTATTCTCAGAGAATATTATTACAATTGATAAAAATTCATGTAAACAATTATTTTTGTCAACTGCAATTGATTATTAGTTCGCATTACCTGAATAGTTGAAAATGAGTTGAAAAATTCAGAATAAACCTTGACTTTCTGACCCTTTTCTGAGAGGAATTTGCTAAAAACAATAATAAATTGTTTGAACAATTTATATAAACATCCAATTATCAGTATAAAGTAGTAATTTATATATTTGAAACAATCTGCGTTGAAAAACCCGCAAAAAAACCATACTTAGCGCCAAAAACTCGAAAAACCCATTTTTTCACTTATCGGGGTTTTTTTGGGACCCTATAAAACAGACTTATGAGGGTGATATTTGAAAAGTAATATTTTATTTGCATTCTGTGACTGATTGTGAAGAGAACTGGTGAATTTCGAACTGGATTCACCTAATATTGAGAAATCTGAATAAAATTTAGAAAAATGTTTTTTTTTTCTTACGGAAAATACGTGTTTAACTAGCATTAATCTAGAATGAGATAGCTATAAGCATGCACAATTTGTTTAAACAATTTTTCTTGTTTAAATAAATTAAATAATTACTTACTCTAAGTGAAAAGTGGACAAAAAGTTGAAAATGTCAGAAAACCCGCAATTTTTGTAGAATTATTCTGGGAGAATAGTGTTATAATTATAGGCAAATTGTTTAAACAATTATTTTCGTTAAATATAATTGATTATTACCTCGCTTGAACTAAAGCGTTGAAAATAAGTTGAAAAATTTAGAAGAATCCTCTACTTTCTGACCCTTTTCTGAAAGAAAGTTGCTAAAAACAATAATAAATTGTTTAAACGATTTAAATAAACATCTAAGTATCACTATAGAGTAGTGTTTTATGTACTTGAAACAATCTGCGTTGAAAAAACTGCAAAAAAATCGTAGTTAGCGTCAAAAACTCGAAAACCCATTTTTTCACTTATGAGGGTTTTTTTGGGACCCTATAAAACGACTCATGGGGGTGATATTTGAAAAGTATAATTTCAATCGTATTCTGTGACTGATTGTCAAGAGAAATGGTGATTTTCGAACACGATTCACCTAATATTGAAAATTCTGAATAAAATTTACAAAAACGCCTTTTTTTCTTATGGGGAATGCATGCATTCATGTGGCTTGCGCCACCTCTGAATATTATTTTTATTTTTCAAGAAAAAAGCGTTTATTTTTTTGTGGATTCGAACGGATTCCAGGGCATTTTGCATGAAAAATTCAGCAAAGGAAAAAATTTCTAGTGCATTTTTGGATCACCCTGATATGCACTCCTGAAATATATAATATTGCTAGACCACTGATTCAAATTCAAGATACGTTCCACGTCATTTTTTACCTCTATACAATTAAATCCAAAATCATATTTTCAAAATCTCAAATTGTTTCCTGAAATATTCTACAAATAAAAGAATATTCACAGAAAAAGGAGAAGTTTTTACGTTGCGTTTACGTTTTTTTTTGCATTTACGTTTGCGTTTTGCGTGATGATTCGAAATAAAAAATTTCTAATGCATTTTCGGGCCATCCTAGTGCACACTCAACAGACACAGAATGTCGCTATTGGTCATATATGTGTTGAAAAAATACAATTTTCACATTCTCATTCTGAATGAGAAGGTATTGGTTTTATGTGAAAATTGACTTTCGAGGATTTGATGAAATCTCCACGTTTTGAGACCCCCTGAGTCAGA
>WSXT02169554.1:0-23173 GCA_011762715.2 Neuroterus valhalla | reverse complement strand
TGTGCGCCGCGAAAACCAAATTATAGGGCGTGCGACCAAAAAATCTAGGGCGCCGTGCTAGAATATACTGCTGAAGATCATATCGGTTTTTCAGTGTATCTATTTTGTGGCGAATTCGTTTTTTTTTCTTTTTTTTTTGAAACCTTATTTTCAATGAGAATTTTACTTTTTCGGTTTCTCGTTGAAAATTTATCTTTTTCAGTTGAAAATTCAACTATTTGTTTAAATATGAATGTGTTTTGTGAAATATTCGATTTTTTTTTTTTTTTTTTTTTGCTGAAAATTCTTCTTCTAATTGAAAAGTCATTTTTTTGTCAAAAATTGGTCATCTTTGTATTAAAATAAAACTGTTTGTTACTTTTGGTCAAAAATGCTAATATATACTAGAAGATTGACCTGATTTCATTGAGGATTAGGCTATTTTCGTAGAAAATTGAACTATTTAGCAAAAAATTAACTTTCTTTTTGGAAATTCATATTTTCTATTGAAAAATTGAAAGCTTGGAAAAAAATAAGACCATTTGGTTGAAAATTAAACTGTTCGGTTGGGAATCAATTATTTTGTTAAACATTCGTCTTTTTTAGTTCAATTAAACAGTTTTTAGATTAGTGATTTTGATCTTGAAAGTTCCTTTTTTTGGAAAAATTTCACTATTATGTTTATTTATTAATTTTTTTTTGTTTTGGACCTTTTTCGACTGAAAAATCCACTATTATGTTTTTTGTTGGAAATTTATCATTTTTAGTTGAAAATTAAACTATTTTTTGAAATATACATGCCTCTTCTTGACAATTTGACGTCTTTGGTTGAAAATTCATCTTTTTGTTCATGAAGGTACCTTTATTGTTATGAATTTATCTATTTCAGTTGAAAATCAAACTATTTTGTTGAAGATTCTTTTTTTTCGTTAAATTCAAATGTTTTCGATGAAGAATTAAGCCGTTTCTAGTTGAAATATTGACTATCACATATTTCATTGGGTATTCTTTTTTTATCCCTTGAAAATTTCACTTTATTGCTTTTTGTTAAAAATGTATCTTTCTTTGTTGGGGATTCAACTATTAGTTTGAGTGTGCATGTATTTTGTTGAGAATTCAACTTTTTTTATGGGAAATTTATCTCTCTTCGGTTTGGAAGCTCACTTGAAGGGTTCCATGGCATAACCGTGTAAGTGACATTTTTTCGAAAACACGTTTTATTGGCTTAATAATTCTCTAAAATTCTACCGCATATTTTCGTGAAAGGATATATCAAAATTTAAACCGGAAGTGGGTTTTTTAAAATTCGTGGTTTTCCATAACCGTGTAAGTGCCATGTGCCCACCTGCGCGACACAAGTGCAATTTGAAGTATTATCTCGATTTTTTATTTTTTTTATTTTTATCTTTTCTCTGGAGAAACGATTTTTCGAACTTAATTTTTCACTTTCCAGCCTTCTATTCGTCTTGGAATATGTTTTTGAAAATTTCAACATACGTTTAATGTTAACCTGAGTCTAAAAATAGAAAAAAATTTGGTGGACTTACACGGTTTTGACAGCAGGCGATTTTTGAGGTTATTTTTCTCGAAAAGTATCAACTTTTTCAAAATTCTGTTTATTGAGATCTGTAGAGCTCCATCAAATCTCGAATGTACTTTCTCATTTTTCTTTTCTTTCAAGAATTCGATTTTTGAGAAGGTTATTTCCTTCTCCTGAAAAATTTGTCCTGATGGACTTTCATGGTTTTGCCGTGGAGCCCTTCACTTCTTGATTTGAAAATTAATCTATTTGAGTTGAGGATTAAACTACTTTGTTGAGAACTTTTTTTTTTGGTTGAATTTAACTCTTTCCTAATGAAAAAATTGAACCTTTTTTGGTTAAAATATAAACTATTAAATTTTCTATCCAGGATTCTTCCGTTAAGCTAAAAAATTGATCATTTGAGTTAAAAACAAAATTTGTTTTTCTTCAAATTGAGTATTTCATTGGTTAATAATGCTGTTGTTTTTCCAATAAAATGTATTTTCCTATAAAAACGGTGAAAGTGTTATAAATAAGTTTGATTTAAATCAGTCTGAACCCAGTACTATAAAAGTTACTTTTACAAATAAAAAACATTGTTTATTCAATTAAAATTCTCGGGTTTCTCCAGGCATATAAAAATTCTCTGACAAATACTTGAAAAAGCCTTTGTTCGATGAAATTGTACACGTTCGAGTGACAGTAACCTTTGACAGTTGATATTTTTCTAGGTCTGCAATTCTGTATGAACAATACTATTTATACCGAATAGCTGTTGAATACAAAGAAGAACAAGACATTATCATTTGCATTTTTCCCCTGATGCAATGGTTCATCTGCGAGTTATCAGTGTGGAATTAATGCAAATCAGAAGTGCTACTAACAAACAATTTAGCCTTTGTTCGCATTCCCATGCTTTGAATGTTTAATGTTTCTAAATCAATCAAAAATCTTCTCAGAGCTCCGAAAATTGTGTAGCATATCGATAAAAAAAAAGATTTTTGAGAGGAGAGTTGAACTTTTAACCAGCTAGTGAAATTTTTAGGTGAGAAGATGAATTCTCAACTCAGAAGAATAATGTTCTACCAAAAGAAAAAAAAATTTCAGCGGAATACATGAATTTCAAATTTTAACCAGCTAGTTGAATTTCAAACCGAGATGATCTTTCAACCATAAAGAATAATTTTTCACCAGAAAGGAATGAATTTCTGAGAAAATGAATAAATTTCAAATTCAAGGAGATAAACTCGCAACCAAAAAACGAATTTCAAACAAAAGGATTGAATGTTTAGACAAGGAAAAAAATCAATAAGATTTTTTGAATAAGAAACCAAAAAAGTGGATTTTCTGCAAAATACTTTAGTTTTGTATTATCATTAAAAAAATCATCTTTGAACCAAAAATGGAAAAGTTAAATTTTTATTTGAAAAAATTTAGTTTTACAAAAAATGCAATGGTAATGTTATTATTTCAAACCAAAATTACCAACCAAAAATGGGACAGTCGAATGTTCTACCACAATATGTAGCTAAATTTGTGAACACGTAGATTGATTTATCACGAAAATTGTTGAAATTTTATAGCTAGATATTAGAATGTTAAAAAAAAGAGATCTTCTCAACCAATGAAAAATTAAGCCTAAACAAAAAAGAAGAATTTTCAAAAAATTCTTTCCTTCTTATATTAAAGGAATTTTCTTTTTAACCATAAACGGATTAGTTACATTTTTAATGAAGAAAAATTAAGCAGAAAATTCAATAGTTAGTGTTCCAACCAAACAAGTTTTTAATTTTTAATTCAGAAACAGTTCAATCAGAAGAACGAATTTTGAATGAAAAACTTGATGGAGCCAAAGCAACCAGATTGTTTTAATTCTCATGAATAGTTGAATGCTCAACTAAAATATATTCATTTTTACCAAAAAGGTTGAATTGCATTTTTAACCAATGAAGTATAAATTTCAACAAAAGAGTAAAATTTTATACCAAAAAGACGGATTTTCAACGAAATACATGAGTCCGGAACCAGAAATAGAACAGTTAATTTATTATTAGTTGAAAAACTTAACTTTGAACCGAAAAAAAATGAGTTTCCATAAAATTTTTCACCAAACTATGATCCATTTTCAACAAAATACACGAATCTGGAACCAAAAAATAAAATATTGTTATTTTCATTTATAAAAAGTTGAATTTGAACAAAAAAACGAAATCTCAAGAAAATATTTAAATATTCAATGCAATCAACCAAAAATGGAATAATTGAATTTTATACCAGAATTTAAATGAATTTTGAACACAAAAGGATGAATATTCAAAAAAGCAGTTGAGTTTTAAACAAATAGATGGGTTTTCTAAAAAAATTGTCAAATTTTGAATAAATAATTGATAATAAATAAGTCATTATTATTTTGAACCAAAAGAGATCTGGACTAATAATAGTAAGATTTTCAAGCAAGCTAATGAAGCTTCAACTCGAATAGTTAAAATTGTAGAAAATAACAAAACAATTATGAAGAAAATAGTTGGATTTACAATACAATTTGCTACTAAGAAAAGATCAATTTTCTAAAAAATACACACATTTTCAACTAAAAACCATAAATTTCCAATAAAAAATGAAATATTTAAATTTCCTTCCAAAATATAGTTCATCCTCAACCCAAAATGACGAATTTTCAGAAAAGCAATTTAGCTTTCAAACGAATAGATCGATTTTATATCAAAATGATTTGACTTTAAACCAAACAAATAAATTCTAAAACAAATGATAAAATATCAAACCAAAAAAGATGATCTCTCAACTAATGATAGTTGGATTTTGAACAGAAGCAATGAATTTTTAACTAAGCTAATGAATATTTAACTGGAATATTTGAATTTTCAGTTTAAAAAATAACTTCGTAAAAGAATGAGTATCTAACTCGGTTGAAAATTCTCTGATAATCTCACAAATGGTGTGAAACCTTGTTGCTGAGTAGCAATCTATTGTTTTCTACATTTCTCTAAATCCGATTTAAAGACGCCGGGAACTGATGAAACTTCCACTTAGTCTTCCCTTATCACTACTTGTCGAAGTCTTAATATTCGAGGATAGTTTGCTTCAGACTGATAAGCCATTTCGAAACTCTACTCACTTCTTTTTTCTTGATTCAGATATATTTTTTTAACTGAGGCTGACGAAATTTGAGGGTTTTAAGTCTTTGGGGATTCGAATCTAGGATTTCAGTTTGAAATTCGTGTTCAGAAATTAACTTTATACGATTTTCTTTTCCACTGATTTCTAAGAATATGAAGGATAATACTCTTAGATTTTGTTATCGAATGTCTAGGAATGGAAACTTCCGACATTTCTAATGAAGAAATTAATCCCACTCGGCTCCTAGAAGCGGAAATATCAGAATGATAGATTTAAATACAATTATAAAAATATAAATATTACACGAATCATCAAGGCTAGAGAAACAACACGCCACTCGCTCTTATCACTTATCAGGATTGGGAAACTCAGTGATTATCCTCGCACAACAATGTGATATCGATAATGCTGATGACATAAGGCTGCGATTTTTAACCGATTAATTAAAAACAGAGGCGAAACAAACAATCCATCTCTATGCAGTTCAATCCGACAAAAAAGAGACGAATTTTCAACAATCTGGTTGAACTTTCATTTGAAAAAGATAAATATTCAAACCAAATAATTTAAATTTCTACCAAAATAGGTTAATTTTCAATCCTTAAAGAAAAATTTTTTATTTTAACCGAAAAGTTGAATCCTCAACTGAAACAGATTAGTTTTTAAACAAAGGGTTGCATTTTTAAACCGAAAGAAAAATTTTCTACAAAAAAAGACGACGAAAGTCCAACAAATGACATGAATTTTCATCCAGAAAAGATAAGTATTTGAAGCAAACAGTTGAATGTCCCATAAAAGAGTTCATTTTATATCCAGAGAGACACATTTTTAGCAAAAAAGTTTAATTTGTAGCCAAAAAGATTTTCGTACCAAAATGGCTTTTCAACAAAAAAGAAACAAATTTTTAGAAAATCAGTCAGTTGAATATTCAATAATTTCCAAGAAACGTGAATTTCCAACAAAATAACTTAATTTTCTACTAAACAAGATAAATTTCCAACAGAATTGTTAGGTTTCTGACAAAATAATGAAATTTTAACCAGAAAAGATGAATTACACAGATCTGCAAGATCTTGTTGTAGAAAAGTTCGGGGTCTTTTCCTAAGGAATTTTTCCCGTAGAATCCGAATCCGAGCTCAGAATATGTCCATCACGTCAGGATTTTGATATATTTGAGGATATATACTCGGGAAATGGTGTTTTTCGCTACTTTGGAGGTTATGTACTGGGCGCGCGGATTTTTCTGGTCTTGTTTCGAAACGTCATCATTTAAGACTAGGTACTTATCCCCTTTAGAATAAGCTATTAAACAGTCACCAGCGATTTTTTGTACAAAGATACAACCATTTTTAGTTTCGACATTCATCTGAACAACCGTATGAGCATTTACTTCGACTCATTGGAGCATATCACTTTGCAGTCGGAAATTTCTCTTAGAAATTTGTTCCTGGACGTCTTGGTGGTCTCTGGATAAAATGTTACAGTTAGAAAATCGACATCTTTATTACAAAGATTACTAAATCTTGGATGGAGGTCATGAAGACCTCCATCCATGTACAAATTTCCGAAAGAAATTTCCCAGTGCAAAATGGTATGCTCCAAAGTGTCAAAGTGAATGCTCATACGGTTGTTCAGATGAATGTCGAAAATGGAAATGGCCCTATCTTTGTGAAAAAAAATCGCTGGTGACTGTTCAATAGCCTATTTTAAAGTGAAAGAGTAGTACTAAATGATGGCAAGACCAAGAAACAAGGCCAAAAAAATTTCACGCGCCCAGTACATAACCTCAAAAGTAGCGAAAAGCACCATTTTCCGAGTATGTAATCTCAAATATCTCAGAATCCTGACGTGATGGACATATTCTGAGCTCGAATTCGTATTCTACGGAAAAAAATTACTCCAAAAAAGACCTCTTGTTTTCCAAAAACAAATACAACCCCATCATTTACAGACTTGTGTTACCATAGAAACCTATAACAATTGATGTTTCAACTAGAATGGATACATTTTTAACCGAAAAATGAATTTCAAACTGAAAGGATATTTCGAGGGATTTTACGAAATTTTCGAAGTTTTAATACTTATTTAACGATTTGAAAAGGTATGTTTAAATTTTGAAATGTTTAGAAGAATTTTACAGTTTCTGAAGCATTTGGTGATTTTTCAAGAGATATTGAGAAATCCCAAAGATTTCAAGGGATTTTAGACCAATTAACAAAGAATTTTATTGGATTTTAACTGAATTTAAATCATTTCTAAGGACTGTAAAGAACAGTAAAAAGATTTTATAGACTTAAAATGGATTTTGAAGGCTCCTAAGGAATCGCAAAGTATTCAAAAAGATTAAAGGGTTTTCAAAGTATTTCAAAATATTTTATGAGATTTCAAAGCACTTCCAAAAGGATTTCAAGTAACTACAAAACAGGTTGAAGGATTTCACACATTTTTTTAAGGATTTTGAGTTATTCTAGAACACTTTAAGAGGTTTTCAAGGATCTTTCGAAGATTTATGGCCTTTGAAAAGATTTCAAGGGATTTTATAGATTTCAAATAATTTGAGAGGACTTCAAGGGATTCAAGAAATTTTAACGATTTAGTATAAGTTTTCAATAGGTTTAAATATGGAACGAGTATTACAAAACTGCCAAAGGTTTCAAGAAGTTTCAACAGATTTCTAGAGAATTCTAGAGACGCCAAAATATATTCAAAGATTTTTAAGATCGTTGAAGTATTTCAAAATGTTTCAAGGAATTTCACAAGTTTAGAATTATTTCTAAAGATTAGGGGTGATTTTGGAACATTTTTGATGATTCGAAGTATTTATTGGGTTTCAAAAATATTTAAAAAGATTAAAAACGGAGATAGATTTAGGAGGAAAAACTGAGGAATTAAGAAAATGAAGGGTTTCAAAGGGCTTTTCCAACTTGCAAAAGATTTATGTGCATTTACTTGAATTTAGAAGTTTCGAAATCAGTTAAAAGTATTTTCAGAACTTTATTTCGGTTCAGAGAAATGTATACAATTTTAGGGAACCAGAGGATTTTCAAATGATTGAAAGAGATGCCAAACCCTGACTCAATACTAATTCTTGAAAAATTTCAATATTCGAAGTATTAAAACTTATGAGTGCTCAGTTAATCAAAAATACGCATTTATGACTAATTTAGTTTTTTGCAATAAAATACAAATTTATTAGGCTGCGCAGCACAAAATTTTCTCGAGATAGGGGAAAAGGTGAATTTTTTTTTTACAAAAATAGAGGGCAAAGTAGAAGAAGAAAATTTAATGTTCCAAGTTCTTCTATTATCCTCAGATGTATTTTTCCAGATTCTTCAAAAAATATTTAGAGTTCGATAATTGTTTTCACGGCCAATATTTTATAATAGGTACATTTTACTTTTGGGTTTCAAATTCAACCCTTAATTTTTTTCCAATGCAACTCATGGAAAATATATTTTTATTGATTACCAATAATTTCCTTGACCATAAGCGTCAATTCAACTAATTAATGTTAGTACATTAATAATTTTTTGGAATAAAATCGCTCAAATTTGACATTTTTTTCATTTAAAAACGATTGGACTGATGATTACCAACGTTTAATCTCTTATAATTCCCATATTATAGCAATTTTGAAACTTAGAAAGAATTTCGTTTTCTTGAATGTATAATTAACTAAATAAGTTTACAAGAATTTTCGATGAGCTCCATAACAAACGCAAATTTTAAGTGCTAAATTTGTTCTCAAAACTGAAGTCCAACACAAAATTGATAAAAACAACTTCGAAGACTCTTAAATATTTTTCCATGAATCTAAAAAATGCAGAGAAGAACTTCCTCAACATAAAAAAGTATTTCTCGGCTCAGAGCTTTAGAAGATAAAAAATCGGGCTTTGGCTAGGCACCCTGAAGCAGAATTCTTTTTAAAACATTTTTTCGAAGTAGAATTTGTTGAAGTAACAGTTGAGAAAGTACGTAACTATGGAAAAATAGACGAAATATTTTTAAAATTGGGGAAAAGGAGAAATTCTTTCGGAAATGAAGAAATGGGAAATAGCAGAATTGCTGTGAAGTCAGATTTACATCTAAAATGAAGGAATATTCCACGAATGGTTTCTTTTATATAAAAAAAGTGGTCACAACGGGTACTTCTACCTTACATTTTCGTTTTAAAAAATTCGGTGAAAAATAAGAAAATTGGCAATAATTTTGTTTCTGTGTGTTTATGTGCTAGTAAATTAAAAAAAGGGATTAAAACTCACATCGATGCCTATTAAAGTTGGTCTTATGTAGAGACTAGAAGCTTCTGAGTGAGGAACCCATTCTTGATCGATTCCAATCAATCTGCTAATACACTTGATTAGCTCAATGCCATTAAAAGTTGGAAGGCCCGACCTCATCGCTGAAGTATTCATCCTATCCATATTCATTTCGGGCCTGAAAATCCTGATTTTCCCATCCACTCCGCGATAGGCTTTCATTCCCTCAAATAGCTGGAAAATCAATTTCTAATTAATTTCATTAAAGAATTCATACCCATTCGAATTTCCAAGCGATGCTTTTATTTCTTCTGGAAATTTAAACGGAACGAAATTTAAGAGAAGAGAACTTTAGATTCCTAATTCCAGAAAATTTTAAATTCAAAATCGCTCACCTCGACAGCATAATGCAAAACTTTTGCCGCCGGATGGAGGACCAAATTTTCCAGGGGAGTGATTTCCGGCATTTGCCAACCACCTAAAGCCTCGTGATAAAAAATTTTGATCATATGATCAGTGAAAAACTTTCCAAAGGAAAGTTCACTGACATTTGGTTTAGGCTGAAGTTGATCAGGAGCTGCGAGGCGAACTGCGAGATCCGAATACTGCAATTCGAAAAAATCTATGCTTAGATCATTGGTATGAATTCACTTCATGAACAACTGATTTGTTTAAAAAATACCTTAAATGATCGATCTGGCTGGATCGCTTCCTTGTCTCTGATTTTTAGTGAAGAACTCCATCGAACATTTGGCTGGAGTTGGTTCAGTAATCCTCCGAAGGAGAGAAACTATCAAATAAATATAGAACAATTGATTATATGAATCTTCAAATTAATTCATTTACTTTGTCCAGATTGAATTTTTTGTTTCCCACCAACTATATCCAAAAAAAAGTATTCAGAACCACATCATTCTGAACTCCAATTGTAAACTTGTAAAATTAAATTATTTTTAATTTCAAATCTAAAAGCCTCAATAAATTTCAAATTTAAATATTATAAACTGAATAATTTTTAATTTAAATGTTTAAAATTATACAATACCAAACATCCACTATCACATTATTTTCTATTTTACATAGTGAAGAGTCTTCAAGTGCAAATATTTACAATTGAATAATTTCCTTTTTTTAATCTTCGAAATCGAATAATTTCTTATTTCAAATTTTTGAAATTAAACTTTTCCAGGAGAAGCATTCGAAATTTCATCATTTGAAACTGTTATTATTCCAAATTATTAGATTTTCAATTCTAAATCGTAAAAATTTGAGAATTTCGAGTTGCAAATCAATAAAACTGAATAAATTACAATTTTCAATCCACAAAATTGATGATTCTTCACTCTAAATCTTCGAAAATGGATTATTTCAAAACAATAATTTTAAGTTGGATCATTCAGGAATATAGGAATTCCAAAATATTGCTTATTCAATTGTGAGTTTAAAAAATTTAACTATTCCAAGAAAAGCATTCAAAATTACATAATTTCAAACAATAAAGATTTTTAAACAAAAAGATCTCCAATCGTAAATATTTAAAATGAATATTTTTTCATTTCAAATCTACAAAAATCTAATAATTTTCATTTTTTATCTTTCATATTGAATAATTTTCGATTTCTTAATCTTCAATTGAAAAAGCATTCGAAATTACCAAATTCCATACTGTTATTATTTTAAATTATTTCATTTTTGATTGGATCAATTTCAAATCTTTATCTTCAGAATCACACTATTACAAAAAAAGGATTCAGAATTACATCGTTCTAAACTGTTATCATTCCAAACCAACAAATCTTCAACACTAAATCGAAAAAATTGGAAAATTTTAAGTTGAAAATCTTGGAACAGTTATAATTTAAATCTTCAAAATTAATCAAATTTAAACTTCAAATCTATAGAATGAACTTTTCCTAAGTGATCAATGTAAATGAGATAATTTGAAACGGTGAAAATTCCAAATGAATGAATCTTCAAAATTGAACTATTCCAAGATAATCATTGAAAATAACATATTTCTAAACCCTAAACACTCTAAATCAATAAATCTTCAATTGTTAATACTTTGAATTGGAAAATGTTCAATTGAAAATCTATATGATTTGATGATTCTCCATTTTTAAACATTGAAATTGAATATTTTTAAATTTTCAATATTCAAAATTGAACTTTTCAACATTTTAAACTGTTTCCATTCGAAATTACATAATTTTAAACTATAAACATTCCAAACAAATGGATATTTAATTGAAAACCTTCAAAATTGAATCATTTACAATTTTCAATCCTCGAAGTTGAACCACTAAAAAAACATTTGAATTTGCATCAGTTTCTATTTGACCCATTTTTTATTGAAGAGTCTTCAATTGCAAATATCGAAAATTGAAGAAATCTCTATTGAAAAATCTTCGAAATTGAATTGTATTAAAAAAATTACATTATTCTCTAATATTGAAATTTCAATCCGATGAATTTTTATTTCGAATGATAAAAATTGGAAAATTTTAAAATTATAAAATTGAATCAATTCCATTTTAATATCTGTTGGATTGAAATTTCATATTTCGATTTTCCAGTCGTCTTTTTGAATATTGAAGATTGTATAATTTCCCTATGTATTCGAGATGAATGAATCTTAAACTCTTAATGTAAGAAATTTG
This sequence comes from Neuroterus valhalla, assembly GCA_011762715.2. NCBI lineage: Eukaryota > Metazoa > Arthropoda > Insecta > Hymenoptera > Cynipidae > Neuroterus > Neuroterus valhalla. The sequence continues at coordinate 11,615 of WSXT02169554.1, read as the reverse complement.
GGAATCTTCCGAAAATCTTCAATTGCAAATCTTCAAGACAGAACTCTATCCAAAAGATGATTGAAATTTCATGATTTTACATTTTTCAACATTTAAAATTGAGCAAGTTGATAACTCAAATTCAAATTGTATGGTAGTCAATCTAGGTATTTTAATGTTTATTTTAATGAATCATCATAAATTATAATTCATACCTAATTTAAATTTAAGCACATGTTTTCTATGTATTTTTTCCCATTCTTATATTATTATTCATTGTTAAATTCCATTTCCCTTGCTATCATAAATAACCATCTTGGAATAATAACTGGGATTGATTCAAATTATTTTATTTTATTTAAAAATTTATGAAAGAAATCTACACAAAACAATTAATTTTTCAGGCTTAAAATGTCTCTTAATCCTGATGAATTTGTTGAATATTATGAAAAATCCAAATATATGTATATAATAGAGGAAAATAAAGATCAAATTCCAATTCTAGACGATTCATTGTAAATTATTTTCTTGGCTCAACTTAAAAGCAAGAGAAGAGGGTTGTTATCTCGGATATTTAGATAACCCGGTAAGGAAAGTGTTGAACAATTATTTTAAGAGATTTGATAAAAACTATGTTGTGTTTTAAACAAGATGAGAAATGCTTTCAGTGTCCAGGGAAATGAATATGACATGGTTCCGATTTCTAGAGTAGACGAAGAATGAATGATTAAAAAATAGAATTTGCTTGAGAATTCAATGGTGTCTCAGGATTTTCTCAAAAGTTGCCAGTCTCTTGAAAAACTGAAGTAGTTAATGTTGAATTTCTCATGGTATCAATTTTCAACGTTTATTCAATACTACCATTTTGAATTAATTAATTTGAAATTTCGCAATTCTGAACGATGCAAATTTCGAAAGTGACTAATGCAGAAGATTTCCATTTTAAATTGTTTGGTTTGGAACATTTTCAATTGAGCATTTTTGAACTATCAAAGGCCTCTCATTTTGAGAAACATTCTAAAATGGAGTACTTGGAAATCCTTGAGGACTTCATTATGAATTAATTTGATCTCGGAATTGTTAAAGAAGACAGAATAAAAAATGGGGGAATTACTGAAATTAAAAAAAAAACATTTGGTTCGGACTATTTAATGACTATGTTCCAGGGTTCATTTTGTAATAATCAAATATTGAATTTAAAGGTTCCATGGTAAAATCATCTAAACTTGTAACTTGAAAAGCTTCCTAATTGGAAAATCACTGAAATTTGAATGCCGGAATAAAAAAAAAGAAATCAAACCCGCTTATTGCAAATTTTTATAGAATTGAAATTTCAACAAACGTAAAATTGGAATGTTTTCGAGTTCCAAGGAATCAATTAAAATACAAAGCAAATTTGATTTACAAATTTTGGGGAAACAAAACAGTTGAATGAATTTATTGAATTTAAGTGATAAATACACGCAATTTTTAATTAGCAAGAAACCATTTATAAACCGAATTGCAAAATAAAACCTTCATTATTTTTTTTCATTTATAATTATTGAACTATATTGAGGCTTCATGTTCAAAGTCACATAGTGATATTAAGTTCTCAAAAATATTCAAGGGAAAAATTAGGACAAAATTTAATGAATGAATTAAGAGAATATGATTCACCCCAAATTCTAGAAACTATTGTGGAAGAAAACATTTGTAGGAGAAAAAATATATTTTCAAACCATTTACCTAATATTTTTAATGAAATTTTGTGAATTACAGTTAGAAGATTGTATTTGTTACAAAAAAAAATTTGTTGTCACTTCAGTGGGATTTTTTTCACTCAACTCGCACCGAAAAAAAAATCTATTTGCAATTCAAATATTAAATAATTAAACTCCAGTTTAAAACATTCGTTTTCAATCAGTTACTTGATATTTGGAAAAAAATCTCAAAATTTGAGCTAGAGGATTGTAAATGTTAAAAAAAATTGGTTTTCACTTCAAAGACACTCTTTCATCAAACTTTCACTTAAAAAAAAACTAATAAGTAAACAAATTGCAAAATAAAACCTTCATGACTTTCCTTGAATTTCGAATTACTGAACTACTAAGGCTTCCAATTTGAAGTAACATCCTAAAATTCAATTCATGCAAATATTTAAGTAAACAACTGAATATATCAATACAATTCAGATAAAAAATAATATAATATGTAAGACACTTGACATTCCTAGAACCAAAACAGAGAAAAGTTGTAAATGTTTCAAAAAATTCATTGTCACTTCAGAAGAACTTTCCAACTTGGTTATTGTTTATAAACAAACTATTTACTGATTGAATTGCAAAATAAAACCGTCACGACTATCTATCAGTTCGAAATTATTGAACTGTTAAGACTTCCAACTCAAAGTAACATTGAAGAATTGAATAGTTGGAAATATTTGAAGAAACAATTAAATATATCAATGCAATTTCGATAATGAATAATAAAATATCCCCCTAATTTCACATCACTTGACACTTCTGGAACCAAAACAAACAAAAGCTTCAAACCTGTAACTCAATTTTTCAAAGAAAAGTCTGGAAATGAGAGTTAAAGGATTTGATTTATTCGGATTTTTTTTTGTAATGACGGGGGTAATTTTCCACTGAATTTATACTCAAAAACCAACTATTTACTGACCAACTTGCAAAATAAACCCAACATAATTTTCCTTTATTTTAAAACAGAAACAAGGAAATACTTGCAAAACAGTTATTTGATAATTCAAACAAAAATCTGGAAAATAAAGCTAAAAAATTGTTTTTTTTCAGATCATTGTTACTTGAAGGCACTTTTTCACTTAATTTTTGCTTATAAACAAATTATTTACTGATCAGATTGCAAAACAGAACCTCCATGGTTTTTTTTCTCGAAATTATGGAACGATTAAGACTTCCACTTTATAAGTAAGATTGCGGAATCAATTCCACATGACAATCTGCAAGAAAACAATTGAATTTATCAATACCATTTGAATATTTAATAATATAACTACATTCCATGAACACTTTAAATTTCTAGAACGAAAACTAAAAACAGTAACCAATAAGTTGCTCGATATTTCAAATAAAAGTCTGGAAATTAGAATGAGAAGATTTTATTTATTAAAAAGATTATTTGTCAATTTAAAGATACTTTTTACATGGATTCAATTATAAGAAAAAATTATAATAATACCTTCATGATTTCCTTTAAATTCGAAATTATTAAACTATCAGGGCCTCCAGTTCAAAGTAAAATTGTTGAATTGGATACTTAAGAATCTTGCATGAAACAATCGAATAAATTAATGCAATTTAAATATGAAATAATGTAACTATTTACAGTTCGAATTGCAAAATAGAACCTTCATGACTTTTTCTCAATCCAAAATTATTGAACTATATTTAAGTCTTCCGATTCGAAGTAATATTGTAAAAATTAAATTAATTGAGACCAACTCTTCCAAAAGGAATCTGAAAACTGTTTAGTAAACAGATTGCAATATAAACCCCCCCATGATTCTCTTTCATTTGAAATTATTTAACCATGAAGGCTTTCAATTTGAAGCACAGTTGTAAAACTGAATTGAATACTTGCAATTGTTTAAGGAAACCAATGAATTAATAAAAAACATTCCAAACCAGTTGCTTGATATATTTTACATTAAATTCTGAGGATTAGAAAAAGAAGATTTTATTCACTTAAATTAAATTTTCTTTGTCGTGAGGAACTTTCTCACTGTATTTTCACTAAAAAACCAATTATTTATTTACCGAATTGCAAAATAAAACCTTGATGAATTTCCGGGATTCTGACAAACAGGTTAAATTCATGTTTTGAAGAACACACGAGTTTCATTATGCGTGTGAACCAGGTAAAAAAATACGTCACTTTTGCGCACAGTCATTAAAATACACCCGAATGTAATTAACTGTCATACATAATCAGAATTCTCACGAAAAAAACAGCTGAATGAGTTGATCAGCTGAGAATAGCCTCAGGTCAGGTGAGGTTAGGTTGACACATATGACACGACACGTGCATCCTAGCCAATCACGAGTCGCGACCGTGATTAGATATTCAGGTTAGGTGGGAGAAATCCAAAATGTCCGAACGCTGAGGGACAAACAATAACACTACATGCATAGGATCAGAGATTAGGGGGATAAGACTATAAACTTTATTTTTGTTTTAAATTGGAGAATAATTATTTTATACCATACGTCTATTTGCCTAATAATACTGATGTTTTGATATCAACTCAATTCAATGATGGAGTCGATAATAATTATCTTCGAAGATTTATTTAATTTAATGAATTTTGGACCATAAAAGATAATATCCTCATACAATATTTGTGAAATATAATTTCTTGCGAAATTATCAAAGAAAATAAGTTTTCGTCTTGCAGTTTGCTTGCAGTATCTTTGTTATTGCTTGGCCCTCCGTGTACGGCCACCTTAAGAGGTGACGTCATATCGGGAATAAATAAAAAGAAAATTCCCGCGGGAAATTTAATTTTGAAAATAAATTTTTCTTAAAAATGAATTTATCATGGAAATATTCTAGTGAATTTCTTCCTGATAACAAAATAGCACTAACATAAACCCAAAAATAAAGACTCACCTTTCTTTTGAGCACCATTGTTCAAAAATAATAAATCAGTCGAGGTACAACTCGTATCCAGAAATAAGGCACAAAACTTCGCACATTCTAGGCTCACAGATTTTTTTTATTCGAATTTTGGACATAAATCGATGTAAAATATATAAATATAGATAGGAAAATGGGTTTTAAGACACGCACAAGCACACCAAATTCATCAAAAGTATAAAAATATCCTTGGTATTTCACTTTTTGTTTTTCCGCAGAGCATTAATTTAGGAAGTGGTGAAATTTTTTTTTTATAATCAATTTTTAAGGAATTTTCGAGATCGAAATTTGCCCGCGCGCTCGCCTTCGAATAATGTATTTGAATGAACCGAAGACACAGCTACTAATATTTTATTTATCGGCTTCAGAAGTAGAAGAGGCGACGTTCAATCGAGGAGTGGGGAGATAAGGTTTTATCCCCACCACTGGGAATCCGTACATTGACGTTTTTGTTTGGATGGATAACTCTGATAACTAATATTTTTATCAGAAAGACGAATTAACACTCGCGTAATTGATAAAATCAGCAGAATTGGCAAATTTATGTAAATATAACAATTTTGACGCTTGTTAAAAATCCAATAGAAATTTTTTTTTTCAAATACATTTTATAGTTTTAAATTGCAAAAAAATGGAAAATCTGCCCTCATCTGGAATTTTTAACTATATATGATTAAAAGGAGAAATAACAAATAGAGGAAATTGAAATATCAATAGTTAAATTTGCAACAGTTGGATTTTTAACATTTGAATCTTCAACTATTAAATCTTACCAATTTTCAATCGCTAAGATTTAGCTGTTAAAGATTTAATTGTTGTTGCGATTTGTAATAATAATGCGGATAATAATATAATAATTATAATAGTAATAATAATAAGGTTGATAATTATATTAATAATAAATTGCAACAGTTAGAGTTTCAACATTTGAATCTTCAGCAAATAAATCCTTAACACTCAAATCTCAGCAATGTAAAATTGATTTTTTGTCAAAATTAAGTTTTTGCTAGAGTTTGAACAGTTGAGAATGGGAAAAGATTTTAAAAAACGCAGGGGATTGAAATTTCAACAGTTGAATTGTTGAGGTTTTATCATCAACAGTTGTGCCTCCAATTAATAATTTAACTTATAAAAATTCGATTTTTTTCAATTGGCTCTGTTTCTGAATTACTGTTGAAAATTGAAGAAAATTGAAAATTGCGAAAAATTAGAATTTCAGCCGTAAAAATCACAATAGTTGAATTTTTAGCCGTTGAAATTGAAAGAGCTCATTTTCATTAGTTGTATTTTGAAAAATTTGAACTTAAACTAATAAAAATTCAGTTTTGTTTCGAAACAAATCGGATTTCCATGAATTAAATCTTCGATAATTAAAATACGACTGTAAAAAATTCCATTTTTTCTGGAATCTGCTTATTTCTTGGGTTTTAAATGTTGAAAATATGAGAAAAGTGGAAATTGCAGAAGATTGGAATTCCAACAGTATTGTTTTCAACAGTTTTATCCCTAATGGGAAATCCATGTTAAAAATAAACTTTTTTTAATAAAAAATGTTTTACCCTCCAAATTCTCAACTGTTGAGAATTACATAAATTTGGAGTTCAAACAGTGAAAATTACAAGATTTAAGTTTTCAAAAGTCAACTGAAAATTAAACTGTTCAAAATTATATTTTCTTTTGAAATTTGATTTTTCCCCCATTTCCAACTGTTGAAAAATTGAAAAAAAATTATCAGTAAATGCATTTTGAATTTAGAACAGTTGAATCTTCAATAATTGAAAATTCAACTGTGAAAAATTCCATTTTTCTGAAATCTGCTTATTTCTTAAGTTTTAAATGTTAAAAATATGAGAAAAGTGTATATGGCAGAAGATTGGAAATCCAAAGTATAATTTAAAACAGTTATATTCCTAATTGAAAATTGATATGTTAGAAATTCTACTTTGCCAAACAAAATTTTTTTCCCTTGCAAATGTTCAACTGTTGAAAATTACATAAATTTGGAGTCCAAACAGTGGAAATTAAAAGCGTTGAGTTTTCAATGGTCAACTGAGAATTAGAGTGTTGAAAATTGTATTCTCTTCTGAAATTTGATTTTTTCCCCATTTTCAACTGTTGAAAAATGGAAGATTGAAAATAAAATGATCAGTAAATGTATTTTGAATTTTCAACAGTTGAATCTTCGAAAACTGAGAATTCGACTGTGAAAAATTCCATTTTTCTGGAATCTTCTTATTTCATGGGTTTTAAATGTTGAAAATATAAGAAAAGTGGAAATTGCAGAATATTGGAATTCCAATAGTATTATTTTTAACAGTTGTATCCCTAATTGAAAATTCATATGTTAGAGATTCTATTTTTTCAACATCAAATTTTTCCACTCCAAATTCCCAACTCTTGAAAATTACATAAATTTGGAGGTCAAGCAGTGAAAATTAAAAGATTTAGGTTTTCAACAGTCAACTGAGAATTAAACTGTTCAAAATTGTATTTTTTTTTTAAATTCAATCTTTCTTCCATTTTCAACTGTTGACAAATTGAAAATAAAATGATCAGTAAATGCATTTTGAATTTTCAACAGCTGAATCTTCAATAATTGAAAAATCGACCGTGAAAAATTCAATTTTTCTGGAATCTTCTTATTTCTTGGGTTTTAAATGTTGAAAATATGAAAAAAGTGGAAATTGCAGAAGATTGGAATTCCAAGAGTATTGTTCCCAGCAATTGTATCCCTGATAGGAAATTCATGTTAGAAATTATATTTTTTCAACAAAAAAAGTTTTCCCTCAAAATTCTCAACTGTTGAAAATTACATAAATTTGGAGTTCAAACAGTGGAAAATAAAAGAGTTAAGTTTTCAACAGTCAACCGAGAATTCAAGTGTTCAAAATCGTATTTTCTTTGGAATTTCGACTTTTCCCCTATTTTTAACTGTTGAAAAATGGAGAAATTGAGATTAAAATGATCAGTAAATGCAGTTTGAATTTTCAACAGTTGAATCTTCAATAACTGAAAATTCGACTGTGAAAAATTCCATTTTTCTGGAATCTGCTTATTTCTTGGGTTTTAAATGTTGAAAATATGAGAAAAGTGGAAATTGCAAAATATTGGAAATCCGAAAGTATTATTTTCAACAGTTGTATCCCTAATTGGAAATTCATTTATTAGGAATTCTATTATTTCAACAACAAATTTCCCCCCTCCAAATTCTCAACTGTTGAAAATTACATAAATTTGGAGTCCAAACAGTTGAAAATGAAAGAGTTAAGTTTTCAACAGTCATATGAGAATCCAACTTTTCAAAATTGTATTTTCTTTTGAAATTCGGTTTTCCCCCATTTTTAACTGTTGAAAAATGGAGAAATTGAAAATAAAATGATCAGTAGATCCAGTTTGATATTTCAACAGTTGAATCTTCCATAATCAATAATTCGACTGTTAAAAATTTTTTTTTTTTCAAAAATCTGTTCTTATTCCTCCAATTTGTTGAATGTCGAAAATAGAAATGGACTGGGAATTTCACAGTTTTATTTCCAACAGTCTTACTTTGAACAATTTTATTTTGAATTATTATAAATTAAAGTGTGAAATCTTTGTACTTTTCTTCAATTTTGAACCGTTGGAAACCTCAAGAATTTTGAACAGCTGAAATAACAAGAGTTGAACCTTCAACAAATATTAATCTAATTTATTCTACAATGCGCTTTTCTCTTTCAATAAAAATTGAATAAAATTGGGGATTCAAAAATTAAAATTTTAACAGTTGGAATTATAACAGGCAAATCAGCGCTTTTTCACATTTCCAATCACTGAAAATTAATGTCAACTCAAATTTTAATACCTAAAATGACAACAGATGGATGTTTGAAATTTTAATCTTAAGCAATTTAATAAATTTCAACAGTTAAATCTCAAAATCAAAAATGTATTTTTTTGTAAATTAGCCTTTTGGGGGAATTCAAAGAGTTTAAAATGGAAGGAAATCGAAAACTGCAGGGAACTGCAATTTCAACAGGTAAATTTCTAATATGCAGTTTTATCTTGAGACATTTTATATCCAATTAAAAATGGAATTTTTTTCTAATTGCTCTATTTTTTAATTTTTAACGGCCAATAATTGAAACTTCAGCAGTTGTATCTTTATTTGAAAATCAATTTTCTCTGGAAATCGGCCTTTTTCTTGAAGTTTTAACTGTTGGAAATGCATTAGAATAAAATTTCAAGAGGTAAACTTTAATTATTTTTTTGAGTTTTCAAAGTTTGAATATTACAGAGAAATGAAATTTCGACACCTATAATTACAAAAGTTGAATCTCCAACAATGAGTTATTCAATTTATTTCAAAATTCGCTTTTCCTCAGATTTTCATCTGTGAAGCATTAAAAAAGAAAAAAATGAATTAAACTGAAATTTCAGCAGATCGACTCGAACAAGGTGATATTTGAACTGTTCAATCTTCGTTTTTCTCTTGAATTTTTAACTGTTGAAAATCAAAGAAAACTTGAATGTAAACAGTTAAAATAACAACTATTGGATTTTCAACATTCAAATCTATAACAATTCAATACCAACAATGAAATCCCAACAATTTAAATCCAGTTTCTTTTCAATTTAGATTTTCTTTATAATTTTAACAGTTGAAAATCAGAGAAAAATTGAAATCGCAGGAAACTGAAATTTCAACAGTTCAAATTTTGACAGTTTCATGTTTAATACTTGTTTTTCCATCTGGAAATGCAACTGTTGAAAATCGAATTTTTTTTCTAATTCGCTCCATTTTGAAATTCTTAACTGTTAAAAAACATGAAAAATGGGGATTTCAGGAGTTGCAATTTCAACAGTTGTATCTTCAATTTCCTTAGATTTTTAACTGTAAAAGATTAAAGCAAGATATAACAAATTGTAGGAATTAAAAATTGCAGAAAGTTGAAATGTCAGCCGTTGGAATAGTAACAGTTGAATTTTCAACATTTGGATTTTCAAGGATTACATATTAAACAATTGAACCTTAACAATTGAACATTCCATTTTTTTAGAAATTAGCTTCGTTCTTAGAATTTGAACATTTGAAAATTGAAGAAAATTATAAAATTGCAGAAAATTGAAATTCAACTGTTGGAAATAAAATTTTCTTCCAAAATTTGCTTTTTTTATCAATAGTTAACTGTTGAAAATGGAGAAATAGACAAATCGAATTATCGATAGATAATTTTTGAATTTTCTTCTATTCTTTGCAGTTGAATATCCAACTGTCAGAAATTCCACAGTTAAAAATTAAATAAAAAATTTTATTTTATTTTCAGTTCTCGAAGAATCATACGTTGGCAATTCTGAAAAATGGGAGTTTCATGTTGTAAGCAAGTGTTGAAAATAAATTTGAATGAACCGAAGACCGTTAGTGATATTTTATTTATCAGCTTCTGAGAACTGAGGAAATTCCATTGGGAATCTGTACATTGACATTTTTGTGTGGTTCATAACGATTATCTTTATCAGAATGACGAATAAGCACTCGCGTAATTGATAAAAGTCAGCAAAAATTATTGATAAAGGATCTGAAAATTTATATCTATCCGATAAGAAATTTTATCAGAGATGAATAGGTTGGGATTTTTTCTAAATATCATGAATTTCCTACTTTTGCAATATTATTTTTTATTGTATGTTTATCTATCAATTCCTTATGTAAAATCATGTGAGCCTAATTTTTTTAACATTTATTGAAAGTTCAATTTTCGTTCGGAATTCGCCCTTTTAATGAATTGTTATTTATTGAAAATTGAAAAAGTTGAAATTTCAACAGTTCAACGGTTGAATGATCAAAAAGTTGTATCTTCAATTAATTTTCAGAGGGTCGAAAATTAAATAGTCTTCCAGAATTTGCCTTTTTCCTAAATTCCTAACTGTTGAAAATTGGAGAAAATTACAATTCCAACAGTTCAAAGGTTGAATTATTTATTAATGGATGCATTTCCAATTATTGTCCAAACTATTGAAAATCCAATTTTTTCCCACAATTTGCTTTTTTCTTGGACTTTTAACTGTTGGAAATGGAAAAAAATGGGAAATGCAGAAAATTAAAATTCAGCAGTTGAATCATAAACAATAGTTCCTTCGATAATTCAATTTTCATAATTAGAAAATTAAAATTGTGTTTTAATTGAAGAAAATCTGAAATTGCAGAATTTTAAATTTCAAGAGTCGCAGTTACAAGTCGCCTTTTTCCTGAAATCCTAACTGTTGAAAATTAGAGAAAATTAAAATTTCAACAGTTCAACGGTGGAATGATTAAAAGTTGCATTTTCCATTATTGTCCAAACTATTAAAAATTGAATTTTTTTCCATGAGTTGATTTTTTCTTGGACTTTTAAATGTTGGAAATAGGAAAAATGGAAAAATGCAGAAAATGAAATTCAACAGTTGAATCATAAACAGTAGTTCTTTCAAAAATTCAATTTTCAAAATTATAAAATTCAGTTTGTGTTTTAATTGAAGAAAATCTGAAATTTCTGAAAATTGAAATTTCAAGAGTCGCAGTTACAAGTCGCCTTTTTCCTAAAACCCTAACTGTTGGAAACTAGAGAAAATTGAAATTCCAACAGTTCAACGGTGGAATTATGAAAAGTTGCATTTTCCATTATTGTCCAAACTATTGAAAATTGAATTTTCTTACATAAGTTGATTTTTTTTTGGACTTTTAAATGTTGGAAATAGGGAAAATTGAAAAATGCAGAAAATGAAATTCAACAGTTGAATCATAGACAGTAGTTCTTTCGAAAATGCAATTTTCAAAATTAGAAAATTCAATTTGTGTTCTAGTTGAAGAAAATCTGGAATTGCAGAAAATTGAAATTTCAAGAGTTGAAGTTGAAAGTCGCCTTTTCTCCTAAATTCCTAACGGTTGAAAATTGGAGAAAATTACAATTCCAACAGTTCAAAGGTTGAATTATTTATTAATGGATGCATTTCCAATTATT
>WSXT02169533.1:0-23180 GCA_011762715.2 Neuroterus valhalla | reverse complement strand
AGGATAGGGACGCGTGGCGGTCTCGGGTAGATGAGGCAATGAACTTTCGAGTTCCAAATGCTGATAAATAATAATATTATGCAGCATCATTTGTGCTCATTTTGATGCGATTTGAATAAAAATTATAATCTGTGTGGACTGTTAGTAATTTTTACAATCGCAGCTTCCACATCCCATTTTAGAACACTCTGAGAGAAGATTATTTACATACACGTTTCCTAGCACATCTATCACAATCGAGTTTCAGTTTTCACGTTTGATCTGTTTGATGTACACGGTGTATGGATACCCCCTCTACTCCATGGGCCCGAAATGGCGAATGCCCATACTCTTCTTTATAGTGCCGTACTTCTACTAGGCACGCGTTCTAGCCTATAAATACATGGCTATCTTCTATCCGTTGTATTATACAGACCAGTGATCGCTACCTTTTTCTTTCTCGTGAATCAGACTAGATCATTTTTGGAATATTTGTTTGATGAAAAAATAAGATATCGGATAATAATTATGAAAAGCACATAGAAGAATGCCTATCCATTGTGGATACATAGGTATTACGGAAAAATATATATATTCACAGTCATCTGGCTGGAAAACTTTACGGTTTCACTTCAACACGGAACGCGTTGTGACGTCATACTCTATGCAGTATATTATACATATCAGTGATGTTTGTTTTCCACATTTTCTGACATATGACGTCAACTTCGTGACGCATGCGCAATGTATCCGATAAAGAATTTAAAATACCTGCTCAGTCTGCCGTCTTTGAGTCGAAAATGGCCGACCTGGGAAAATCTCACACACAATCAAAGTTGACTTGAGGAGAGGAGAGAAAAGTGTCTTATTTTTCGGGAAGTGAGTTATCGATGTTTATTGTCTCTCCTCAAGATTTAAAGTTTGTATATACTAAAATTTAACCAGCGTTCCAATTATTCGCCCTGCACTGACATACATCCTGTTGAATACACCAAAATCAAGTAAGTTTAGTTTTTTTTGGTTACTTATAAGTTTCTCTTCAATTAGAATAAAACTCAGGGTCAATTTCTTCTCTACTCGCTTAAACTCTTCAGATCAGTGTTTTTTTCAAGGTTACTGAAAATTTCAGTGAGGGGCGAAGGAAACTTGAAGTAGGTCATTATTTGTTGTGATTCATTAATTGCTGATTAACTAAATATTTGGTGAAAAGGGTTATTTGTATAGGATTTAATTGAAGTTCAAAACGAGTACTTTTCATTTTTGACCTCGAATTATTGGTTTTATATTTTTTGATCACTTGTTTCATTTATGTTTTCAAGAGGGCTTGCGGAGTTTCTCATAGTTACTAGGCGAATGGCTAGCAACTTCAATTTGTCCTTTTTTTTTTGTCAATATATTTACATCTTTTAATCTCACGATAAATTTCAGTGCGTATTATTTGTCGTTAAGAGTATAAGGATAAAGTGTGAACGATTTGAATAAAAGAGAATGGTAATTTTTATCTGAATTATTGAATCTTCTATTTTCTGTCCTATCTTTTAGGTTAGGTAAAAATATTTTTTAACTCGACAATTAGTGAAATTCGAGAAAAAATTAGTTTCATGATATTATAATATTTTCTGGAGTCATTTTCATTAGTTATTCCTCAAATATATAATACATTTTTAAGCGTTGAACAACTTCTAGTTGTTAAGTTTGATTTGATATAGTATGCATATGTGAATTAATCATACCAATTTTCAGGCATGTATATAAATACGATATAAATAATATTATATTTATATTGTAATATAATAATCATAATATCAATTATATAATTGATTCACTGCATTACTCCTTTTTCATCTTTATTATGTAATATGAAAACAGAATGCCACTTTTTATTTTTCTATTTATATCTTAACAATATAGATTCAGCAATTTAGGCAATTATAATTATATATATTACATAGAGCATTCACGTCACCAGATGTTTATTTCCTAACAGTAAACAAATACAACATTCAGAAATCCATTGTTTAACGAATTTTCCAATATTAATATTTTTAAAAATTATCGAAGCAATAATTAATAATATAGAATTCAAACTATTTCAAACTTGGAAAAAAGTAATAAATGATCTTGAAATAAAAACGTTCTCAATAAAACAATTTTCAATTAGTTGAAATTCTGAAAAAGTACACTTTTTCGAAGAAATTGAAATTTGTATCTATTTTTTTGTATTCTCTCGAAATGATTGCATTCAGATTTGAAGAATTTGAATTTATAAAGTTTTCAGTGAGCTCTGAAGATTGGAAAATTTTAGAATAAAATTGAAAGAATTGGACATTTTCATCAGAAAGGCGTTATGCTTTTATAATTCCTACTTCAAGGCGTTCAAAAAAAGAACAATTCAGATAATTTGACATAAGAGTTCTCGGAACTTCATTCTTTTTTTATCCAAAGTGATTCAAATTTTATTATTTCTGATCAAGTGAATCCCAAATTGAATAATTTCAAATTACAAAATTGTAAATCAGCTCTAAAAATTAAAAAATTTCAACTAAAGTTTTGGGAGGAGTTTAAAGGGAGGAAATAATGTTTCTAAATTGGGCGATTTCCTTTTTTTGTTTTCGACATTCGTATTGAGTTTGAAGGAGTAAATTTCTTGTTTTCACTTGAAAGAGGCCATTTTTTTCTATTCAACATTTTTATTGAGTTTAAGAGAAGGAGATAAGAGTTTATCTGTATTGAACCAAGGAAATTTCAGTATTTTTGAGATTTTTATTCAGTATGACGGGAGAAAATTTCCATTTTCAAGTTTTTATAGACTGTAAGATGTAGTTTAAATGAAATTATTCCTATCGAGTTAGCAGGAAAGACATTTAGTTTATTTTCTGAATTGAAGGGAAATTTTCCCATTTTTGAGATTTTCATCGCTGAGGGAATGAATTTCTGGTTTCCAAGCTGTTTTAAACAGGAAGAGGAACTTTTTTCATTTTTACGATTTTAATTCAATGGGGAGGAAGGCAATTTTGGTTATCAATGGTTGGTTTTTCACTGCGACGTCAGGAATCGATTCCTGGGAAGAATTAGAACTATTTCCAGGATCTCTGCTTAACAGCCTCTCCCCTATTCATTAAATTAAATTCGACCTACATGCAGAGATACAGAGATAAAAAATAAAATGAATGAAGAGAAAATTGACGTCAGGAATTGAAACGGGAAGAACTAAAAATTCGGATAATTTGAACCTTTTTTCCGATAAAAGCTCGCCTTTAAATACTATTTAATCTCTCTTTTTCCAGACTCACTGCGGAGACATCATCATCAACACCCCGATCTCGACCAAAATGTCTGCCACATGATGCAAACATTACATAACAAATGCAGGATTCGAGCGCTGAAGCGATTTTTGGTCAAGATCTCATTTATGATCGAAGAAGATCCTTCCTCATCCCTGGAAATACGAGCATTGCCTAATACCTAATACAAATACCAAATTGACCATTTCTGAAGTAAAAAACGAAATATTAAAAAATCCTCTAGGATAATAGATACGAGTTCAAGAAATCAACACCAAGATCAGCGGGATCTGATTGATTCATCGAAATTTGATGAAAATGAATAGCCGGCTCAAAGAGACAGAGTCAAAATGGAACTGTGAATACTGCACCTACGAGAATTGGCCCTCAGCCCTAAAATGTACAATGTGCAGAGGCGCAAAACCTCTTCTCGGCGAAGATATTTATCGCCTCAGAAATCCGAGTCCTCAAAGATCAGGCTCAAGTGTGGCTTCTGGTCCAGTTCCACACTCCACATGTAATTTAGGACAAAACTATAGTCAGAATGTCCCCTCTGGAGGGAAATGGTCCTGCGAAATGTGCACCTATCTGAATTATCAGAATACGGCTCGTTGTGTTCAGTGTGGAAGCCGAAAGATGGTCAACAACACTTCAGCAGCTTCGAATCTTCACGAGCAGTTAGCACCTTTAAGGCTTGGAGATCCTCCTCCAACGACAGGGTCCAATTCAGATAATCCTCCCGCGATAAATTTACATCCGGAACGATTTAGCAGCAATCCGCAGAACCAAGTGGGAGAGAAATGGTCCTGTTTTAGTTGCACTTATGAAAACTGGCCGAAGTCTACCAAGTGTGTAATGTGCGCTTATCAGAAGGAGAAGGACAGGAGGGATAAGTCGAGTAATTTAGGTCTTATTTTACCAAGTCCGGATAAGGATCAGAGCCAGAGGGGTTTACCTTCTCCTCCGCAGACACCTTTCGTTCATCAGCGGGATGAAAACCTGGCGATTGCGAGAAGGTTTGCAGTTTGCTTTCATATTTGTGTCAGGCCTTACCTTAAATTTTGCAACCGCTCTCGACTAGGGTTCCAGAATTGATAATAAGAATCATCTCTTGATTCCAAAATAAAACGTCTAACGTTTAATCGAAGATAGAAATCTATTCCAATTCTGCAGATTCTCCCTATCGTTCAGAAAAGCTTGAGATCATTTGAAATCTGATTCGCATCCTGAGATGTAATGATAGGAATCAATTCCGATTCCACGGATTTCCCTTACTCCTTTAGAAATGCTCGAGGTTATTTGAAGTTTGATTCAGATAAAAGAAAATCAATGGAGAGAGAATTGATATTGCGATCATATCTGGCTAAATTCAATTCTGGAATCTGCGATTAGAAAAGCTTTATTAACAATATCTACTACTTGATTCATAACAATTAGATTTGGCTATAAAAACTAAAATTATCTTCAAGTTTCTCCTTCATATTCAAGAAGAGTAGCATCCGTCAATTGAAACTTTGAAGCATGCCTGTTCAAACTAAACTCGAGCTTATAGTCTCAATTTTAAACAACAGCTACAGACGAACGTGACAAAGTTGACAGTTTAGCTTTTATTTTAGGGAGCAGCTTTCGTCTTCAATCATAACCAATAACTCAATGTTGTGTACGTTCTTGTCTCCTCTTCTAACATGTAGTTTTATTTAGACAGTTAAGCCTCTATTCTCATCCAGAAAGTTAAATTATATGATTAAATTTGTATTCGAGTTCGACTGATTGTGATATCACCATAGTGAATCGACATTACACGTCTCTCTAATTTGATATCACTGATTTTTTACACTATGCAAAGTTTATTTCAACCCTGAAAGAAGCAAAAAACTGCAACATGCGAGCTGCAACGTTCGCGAAACGTCGACAAATTTTCGTAGTTTTGTAAACGATCGAAAACCGAAATACCAGATTTCATCATAAGCAAAAAACTGTTTTAATTTGAAACGGATGACCAACATATTCATTCTTTTTCTTCTTGTTGAAGAATTGTTACACAATACAGGGCCGGTCTGCCCCTTCTTAAGTTAGGCTTAAAAGAGGATATAATCCTTATATATATCCTTATTTACATCGGACAGCCGATGTAAATAAGGAGGTTCTCTATACCCGGTCCCCGGCTGAGCGATAAACACCACTAGCGTATTCGTTCAAGCCCCAGGAAACACCGAGACCAGAAACATCAAATTGTACAGGCGAAGGAAGAAGTGATAAATACGCGCGGAATAATGCCCTACTCTCTGATAAGTAATTCTGTGTCCAACGCAAAGTTGACACGCTTCTCCTTTCTTCTCCTTCTCCGAGCGCTTCATCGAGAATTCTTTCCTCTTTCCACCACGGGCTCCGTCTGACTACGCCTGACCACGCCTACTTGCGAACACTGTTCACACATCCCGGCCGCTGAGGACCCCTTTCCACAACGCGATCACCGCATGAACGCATCCAAGGTGGTAAGAGAGGGGATTGATGAGTGACAGTTATTTACACCGTTGCTCACGCGTTGGACACCTGATTTAGTGGGGTCTTCGGGCTGATGCGCGGCTGTACTTCGGCATGGCTGATGAAAACTAGAGGGAAAACTTTGGGAATAGACCGATCCGTCTCAGGTTCAAGTTGTAGACTGATTCTTTCATGTATCTAAGTACCCAATTCACGCCTACGTAGATCTAGTTCTAATTTCAGTATTTGACTGCGATTTCCTAGATAGTTACCAATAACGTTTACAATTTTGAAATTGCAGCAGGAGTTCTTATAGATTTGAGAGTAGAAACGACAGTCTTCCTACGCCTCAGTCCCCCAATAACTGTGATTACGAACGCAGGCTCAAACAATTAAGGCGTGCTGATTGGTGCTGGTTGAATGCGTGTCTCGGCATCGTTGAGGGAGATAACGCACCTGTAGAGGCTTACCTGGCAAGTGGAGGAGATCCTGCTCGCCAATTAACGCATTCCGAGGTTCTACTATTAAATAGGAGCAGTGCTTTTGATGTAGGACACACCCTAGTTCATTTAGCTATCAGGTCGGTATCTCCATCTCTCATCTACCTTCTTTGTTTCAATTTTTTAGGCCATTTACTCAGAAAGCCAAACTAATGTTCTGGAACACTTCTAAATATACTTCCTCTTTCGCTGACCTAATTTTGTTTTTTCTCCTAACAGATTTCAACGGGAAGATATCTTAGCGACATTATTATCTCAAATCGAAGGTTCCGGCTCTGGAATCAAGCGAGTGCCGAGTTATGTTGCACCAGATTTGGCCGCCCAAATTCGCAGACACGTGATGAATAGCATTCGTCTACGAAAGGGAACAATTCCATGTTATTTTGTTACAGACATGGCAACTTTTTCCTTGCCGGCTGAGGTTAGTTGAATAACTGAAAGAAGAAGAAAACAGATTTTTGCAACATCCGCCTCCAAAGTTGCACTTCGCATGCTTCTAAATTATGCCCGGAGGACCTCACTTTCGTTGTGGTTAACATTATGATAATATTATTTAAACCATCAAATTGTTATTATTTTAAAGGTACTCAAGTTGGAGGTACAACATTCACGTGACTGAAAGCTGATATTATTACCTTTAAAATAAAAGAAACATTCTAACCATATCTTCAGTAGAACCAGAGATAATGAATTTAACGTGTGACAGAATGGGATAAAGCATTAAAATTCATAATGGACGCATTTCCGGAAAAAAGAATTTTTTAACAAAAGCCTCGTATATGTGTCAGTTTGAATACGATAAGAGCTTCGTAAAAAAAATTTGAGGAGATTTGGAGAGCTGGCAACTCTTTTCGGTCCAAATCCGTACGATTTGTAAAAGAATGTCCCACATAGGTCGTGTGGTTGGAGAGATTTTCTTTTCCTCCTTTTTTCCGTCTTTCTGTGATAAGCAAACATATTAAAAACCTTGACGTTCTCCTGTAAAAAATGTAGTTACCTTTGAAGTTCCTAGAGGTATCTAAGTTTATAATATCTTTGACGCAGTGCTTGGAACCGTTGACTGGTGGCACCATTTCGCACCATTTCTCGTCACTATCCAAGTCAGAGGCTATTTTAGGGTAGTAAGTAGCGTGCAACTTTGCAGGTTGGTAGTTGCAAAGAATAGCGTGTGATCGAAACATTTGTACTTGACCCCAAATACCTGTTTTTTCTTCTTTCAGCTTGATATTGAATTTTGTTAAGGACCGCTAATGGAAGATTAATTTCTAGGTGGAAGATTTGCCGAGTATGGTTCAAGAACAAATGTTGGAGGAACTTTTGGACAGGGAAGCTCAGCAGCAGCTCGAAGGCGGTGGAGGTGAACCACCTGCTCTAAATTGGTCCTTAGAAATCACTGAACGATTGGGTAGTCGTCTTCATGCTCTTTGGAATAGATCTGCTGGAGATTGTCTTTTAGACTCCATAATGCAAGCCACTTGGGGCGTTTTTGACAGGGATAATGCTCTACGGAGAGCTCTCGCTGACACATTACAACAGGCTGGTCAATTGTGAGTTATCAAAAATTAACCTACGATATTTTCGGAAACCGAAAAAAATCTTCAGGATGGTAATAATATCAACGATTGGTGAAGGAAAAGTACATATTCAGGTCAAAGGTTAATTTTTTTTGCATCGATCTTTGGGAAACAAAATAACAGTAATTGAAAAGTTAATTGAGAGAAAAGTAAAGTTTTCCCATAAGTCATTCATTCATATTTTATTTTTAATTATGCTTCCTAGTTTTGTTTGGATACCTAAAAAAATGATCTTCGAATTTGAGCAAGATCTGTTTATATTAACTTGTGACCAAAAAATATGAAGTTTTCTATCGATTTTACATGAGAACAAACAATTCATTGATTTTTTTAATTTCCGAAAATTTTGATGTTCGATTTTGATTTTGGATGTTAAAGAAAAATTGCAATTAATTCCATATTTGGTAAATATTATAATTCGAATGAATATAACTGAGAGGTGTATCTTTAAGTTGAAAGGTTTACCTTAATTCTTAGGCAAATAGAATTGTTGTATTAATTTATTAACTAAAATTGAGGTAACTGATTATAAATTATTTATAATAATATTAATCAATTAAACCAATGCTTAAATTCTAGCTTTTATCCTCGTTGGCGAGAGTACGAAGCATCACAGGCATCTAGAATGTTAGACTTCACACTAGAGGAAACCCAGTGGCAAGAAGACTGGGAGAACTTACTGGCAACGGCAGCTCAACCTGGAAGTGCGTTGGAGCAGTTGCATGTTTTCACTTTGGCTCATATTTTGAGGAGACCAATTATCGTCTACGGTGTAAAATATGTCAAAAGCTTCCGAGGAGAAGACATAGGTACTTCATACTTGTGACAATTATTTTCTCTCCTACTTTCCCTCAACGAATTCTTCCATTCAAATCCAAACAAAATAATGTTCTCAGGCTACGCAAGATTTGAAGGCGTCTATCTACCACTTCTCTGGGAACCATCATTTTGCATCCGATCTCCGATCGCTTTGGGATACACCCGCGGTCATTTCTCAGCCCTCGTACCAATTGAGCCCTACTCATCCTCGGGAATTCCGCCCTTAGCACCTCACGCGACTGGAATTGGAGGCGGAAATAGTCCAATGCAACAACTCCAAATTCAAATGCAAATGACCTTCATGCCTCTCATGGATCGGGAGCGAAAGTTACTTCCGATTCATTTTCTTAGTCCGGAAGAAATGGGACGCGAGGAGACGATTTTAAAGCAATGGCTCGACGTTTGCACCACAGAGGGCGGCATTTTGGTCGCACAACAAAAACTTCACAAAAGGCCGCTTCTTGTTGCGCAGATGCTTGAGGAGTGGCTCAATCATTATCGGAGACTTGCGTGAGTAACTCTTTTTTGACAGTCGAATAAAGTTAAAAGCAATTTTAACGAGGAGTTGTCCCCAGGCGCCGATCCTGGGGCTTAAGAGGGCGGAAGTGGATCAAAATCGATCAGAGAAGTATTTTTTCTTGTGGTTCTATGGCCCTTAGTTTAAGAGGTATTAGAGGTTCAAGTATTTAGGCTTGGGCGCTATCCGTGTTCAAGGTGCTAGACGCTACAGCAACTAGTACTCCACAGGGCTAATGTATATCAAAATGCAAAAGGCGTGTATTTCTTGTTTGGTTCCACGGAATTTAGTTCCCGAAATAACAGGGTTTGAGTATTAGACGTCGGAGCGACTGCTCAGCCTGGAGCCTGGATATGAGCCGAGCGTTTAAGATAAAATATTCAAACGCTCAAATGAATTCTAAAACTCGATATCTCGAAAACTGAGGCACATTGGATTTATGAAAAAAATACGCACAGAATCGATTTTAAACTATTCTTAACCCTCTTAAGCTGTGGAATCGACGTTATCTGTTTTTTTTTTTATTTAAGAGAAACTTCGTTCGGTGATTGTTCTTCGTGAAGGCCTTTTTGTAGATTGTAAGATGCAGATTGCGTTAAAATTTAGTTAAATTAGGAACACGCTTCAGATTTATAGCACATCACGTTATTTCCACTATTTCTCCGAATTTAATTGATTAACTAACGATTGTCAGGTACTATTTAGAGATCTAGTCTGCTTAAGAAAGTTTTCGAGTCTTAGGCATAGTTGAAAGGTTTCAAAATTTTAAAACTGTAAAAATATGAACCGAATTATTTACAATTAGATAAAGCTGTATCTAAATATTTTGGTTTGATAGATATAATATAGGCAATATTCAGAATTTATTAGAGAGAAACAAGTATTCTTATTTTCGATATTTTATGTTAATAGTTTGATATTTTTATTTAAATTACACGAGTGTCACTAACACTTTGCAAATTTCTCTTTACGAATGTAGAGAGTAAACGGGAAAAGTTCGTTATGAAGATTTTAAGTCGTAAGACCTGCAATTTAATTGCAAACAAAAATACTAATACCATGAACTTAATTATTTCGTTTTACTAGTTTATTTTCCCGCATACGCTTTATATTAATCATAATTGGAAATAGAATCAAGTGCGACTTGATAAAAAATTACTTGTTAATAAAAGTGATTTACCATCTACAGAAAATAATGTCCGAATATATTAGAAATGTATTGTTGATTTTGATTATGAAGTATTGGTTTAGTCGTTGTTCTAAATAAACATTACAAAGAATTGATTGCTTTTTTTCTTATCATTTTTTCAAAAGTGTGCCAATCTTTTCGAGTCTTATGTGTTTTTAACAAGCGTCACAATCAATTTGGTTATTTTCTTCAGATCTAAATGTAATTGTAAAATGATTTCTCCCTTATTCATGTAATTTTGCCATGATCCCCTATTGCTGTCTATTTTTTTTATAGACGAGTGTTCACCCCCTGGCGCTTAGTCTAAGAAGCTCATTTCGTCCTTAACAATTCGCGCTAAGTGGTCAATTCCAGATACCTTGAAATAGCCCAGAATATAAACCACATCATCCCTGATATATCGCTCAAACAGATTCATTAACGTCCCACGGTCTACAAATAAAGATAAAAAACGAAACTGAAATGAAGTTCGATAATTTTACGTTTCGGCAACACTGCGTGCCTTTTTCAAAGAATTCAGTAGAACAGAAATGGAAAATAACTTGAAAAATGTTTTTATAACACTGTGTGACTTGAATGCGCACTCAAGTAACGCCTCTCCGTGACTTAAAGAGGTTATTACGGCACCGTGCTTATGACCCTCGCTAACGCTCGGGCCCTAACTTCATGGTGCTGTACTAACCTATTTTAAGTCACGCATAGACGAACCGTAAGTGCGAATTTAAGTTAGTCAGTGCTATAAAATGTTGTACGATACTTGAGACTTAAGTGGCCTATTTTGGTACGGCGTGATTATCACCCTCGCTCCGCTCGGGCGCTAACTACACGCCGTGCCAAAATGGGCCACTTAAGTCACACGTATCGTAATGTACTATTTCAGCTAAAAGCGTTCAAAGTTCGAGAAAATGGCCATAAAATTCAAATTCTTCTCATTTAAAATTGAAGTAAAAAATGTTCAAATGAAAATTAGCCTTACCCTCCTCTTCAAGAATTTGAGGGCTCGCTTATCCTTGGAGACCTTCAACAATTCCATAGCGCGCTTCTCATAAGGAGCATGTCCGGTGACTTCACGAATCAAGTCACGAACAAATTTGCTATGTTTTGTTTGACGCTGAAATGGAAGAAAAAAAGTATTAAATATAGTAAAAAGGTAATTTTTAGAAGCAAGACTTTTCCAAATTCTTGGAATTAAAAAGAATGAAGACTAAAATATTTTATCAATTACTAATTTGAAGTTCCTTCTCAGACTGTCTACCCGACGGATGATTTTGCAGTTCCGGTCATTTCCTGTTTTTTTTTAACGATTTCTAACGATTCTCAAAGATTCCATGAGATTCCTAAACTTTTTAAAGATTTCAAAGATTCCTGATTTGGAACAGGGAATTTTGGTAAAGAATTGTCATTCTGAGTTCGGAAATTGGATAATTTTTGTCCATAATAAATACAATTTCAATTTAAAACAGATAATTTTGGATTCAAATCGTGATTCTCAATAACAAGATTTTTTAAATTCGAATTGTTTACGGAAACTACCCTCTCACAACCGGAATAAAAATTTTTCTAGAAAATTCCCTACACCAAATCATAATTGAAATCATTTCAAAAATTCTCTGTTCCAATTCATTTTCAAGTTTTTTGATTCTCAAAGCCGAAATTATAATTCTGAACTAAAATCGCTTAGGAAATAGATTATAACTTTCTGGGAATCTTACAAAAATCAAGTAGTTCTGTGATTTTAAGAATAACAATAATATTACTGATGAAGTGGGTTCAAATTAAAAATATTTAACCAATTTTCGGTCATTTTCTAAAAAAGATTCTCAGTTTGCTATTCCCTATCTTGAAAGTAAATTTTTCTATAACTGGCATCGATAAAACAGGTTGCTGAAGAGAAAATATTTTACAACCAAATGAATATATTCAAAGATTATCCACTTATTATCAAAATTATGGAAACAATAGTTGCAAGAAATGTTTAACCCGCAAAACTTAAGCCATAATCGATTAAAATCACACCTTTCTTTAAAAGTAGCCAGAACTATAAATTCAATATTAACAAATATTGTCCAAATCATTATTTTCCGTAAGTTTTAGCTTTGTTTCTACCCGAAATATTGTCTGCTTTCGTGAGAAATGACTGATATCATAGCTCCAATACTGCAAATAATTAAAAAAAATTTTTTTGGAAAAAAGACTTTTTGGAACGACTTTTTCATGGAAGCAAGTTTCACGTGGCAGCAGTCACGCTCCGAAAATTTGAAGCAAATGATAGAATTCAGTTACGCTAAAGTTGGATGTAGGATTCGACTTTGGAAGAATAGTAAGTGCAAAAACTATTGAAAAAATATATCCTCAAAATTACACTCTGTTCAATAATTCCAAAGATAAAGAAATCAAATTCCAGAGAAGCTTTGAAAAACTCAAGATTGAT
Source organism: Neuroterus valhalla (assembly GCA_011762715.2). NCBI lineage: Eukaryota > Metazoa > Arthropoda > Insecta > Hymenoptera > Cynipidae > Neuroterus > Neuroterus valhalla. The sequence continues at coordinate 10,403 of WSXT02169533.1, read as the reverse complement.
CAGCAAAAAAACTCAACACGAAACTTTGACACCAAATTAAAAGAAATGATTTGCGAATCCATAAGCTAACATTTTAACAATCCAAATACGAAGAATAAGCACAAAAAGTGAAACTGATGGAAAACAATAGAACCTACGAAGTGGAATTTATAGGTTATGTGTCATAATTTACAACTTACCCCCTTCAGTCTAGCTGGGCGAATCGCAACGGTTTTTTCCTTTTCGGATTTGTTTTTTGCCACTCGGATTTTCGTCGTCTTGTGACCTTTGTTGAGGCCTACGGCCAATTCGTATCTGGGAGCCATCCTGGAGAAAAGCAAACGCACAGGTTAAAGGTTATGTCGAATGTCACACTTTACACTCAAATCGGAACAGTAATATTGAAAATAATTATGGAAAAGTGGAAAACAGATTCTAATTCATTGACGATCAACAATTAGATATACCAAAATCAATGGATTTTCTTGATATTTCACGATTATTTTTACACGAACCTTAGCTCTCACAAACCACGTTGGATGAAAGAAGGAGAAAAACGTTTTGAGCATGCGCCATGCACAAGAAGTTTGTTGTGGTGCCATCTGGATAGGAATTCAAATTTTAGCGGCAAGATTTTGAATTTGTAAAGTTTCTCAGTTGTTGATTTGAATACAAATTTCGAAACTTTAAAGATATCTATAAATTTTTTGAATCTGAAAAATTAAAATTATATGAGAAGCGGTAAATAATCTTTATCCTTCTTTTGAATGGGTTTTGAAGAAAATGGAAAATATGGTTTTTATTCTTTATTTTCCAATACAGAAGTCTTTAAATATAATATCTAAAATTTGTTCAGTACTGACATGGCCAGTAATTTTACCGAGTTCTCTCATTGCTCTACGAATTTCTTCAGCGGCAATCACTGCATCATGGTTTTTTTCTGAACTCATTCCAAAATAAGCATTGATGTGATCAAGGCAATTTAATAAGTGGGTTCTGTGCCTCGCTTGACTTATCGTTGGATTTTCGCCCGACGGATTGCCACATCTGCAAACAAAATTTTCTCAATATTATTAACTAGATAATTTTTAATGCGAAACAATGTTTAAATAATATCCTCTCAGGAGGCGTTCAGGAACTATATTACAAATTTTGGGCCGTTTTTTATTTGAAATTTTAGATTTAAAAAAATGATTCTAGCAAAAAAGTTTAAATTTTTAACCAAAAAATGTTATTCTTCTTCATTCAATTTTATTTTAAGGTAATTAATTAAAACCTCTATAAAATAGATAATTTTGTAACCAAAAAAAAAATCAATTTCTAACCCACAGAGATGTATTTTTTACCAAAAAGTCGTATTTTCAAATAGGAAAGTATAATATTTAACCAGAAACAGTTAAGTTCATAAACCGTTGACTATATATGTAGTTAAAATTTGAAAAATTAATTTTCAACAAAGAAAGATGAATTTTTATTCTAAAAGGACGAATTTCCAACAAAAGAGTTGAATTTTCGACCAGACAAGATGCCTTTACCAAAATAGTTGAATTAAAGAAAAATTATTATTCTTTGAAGAAAAATATGAATTTGTGAAATCATAGGAATGTTCAACCAAAATATTGAATTTTTGACATGGAATTTCATTTTCAACAGCACGGATGAATTTTCAACCTGCAAAGATGAATTTTTTTATGAATACATGAATTTTCTACCAAACAGTTGAATCTTTCACTTATTTACAACAATGAATGGGAAAATAGAATTACAAAATAGAAAAATTAACCAAATTATTCAACTTTCGGCCAAGTATTTAAATTTTCTACATAATTGTGGAATTTTCAACCGAAAAATTTTTTTTCATAACAGTTGAATCTTCAACCGAAAGGTAAATTAGGAAAATGTAATTTTAATCAAATATTAGAACTTCCTAACAAATCGTTGAGATTTTGACCAAAAAAGACCAATTTTTTTAGAAGGGATTTAAAAATTGAAACCGACTTGTTGAGTTTCTAACAAAAAACTTAATTTTCAACCGAAAAAGATGATTTCTCCAAAAATACATAAATTTCCGACCAAATAGTTAAATCTTCAACTTAGAAGGGGTATTCAAACGTATTTTGAATCAAAACGGTGAATTAAAAAATAATATTTTTTAACGAAGTAGTTAAACTCCCAACTAATTATCCAAATTTTCTACCGAATACTGGGAAATGCGACCCAAAAAGATGAATTTCTCACAAAACAGTTGAAATCTCGACCCAAAAATATAAATTTCAAGAAAAAAGTCGGTTAACAATCGGGAAGTTGAATTTTTAACAAACATTACATGTCTCCAACCAAAAAAGAAAGAATTTTTAAAAACAGCTCAACTTTATAAAAGAAGCTGTTTATTCTTCAACCAAAAAATGTGAAATCTCAACGAAACAGAAAATGATACTTAGTTAAAAAATGAATTTACAATCATTTTCACCGTTTGAAATTGAAGAATTTCAAAGAGTAAATCTTCAAAGTTTAATAATTTCAAAAACGTTAAAAAAGATTCCAGTGGAAAAGCCTAAATTAGAACTCAAAACGCTAAAAATAAACGAACATCGCTTGAAACTGAATATATATAATTAGAACCTACATTTCAGTGAAACTTTCCGTCATAGAACTGATTAGTTCTGGGAACCCTTCCTTCATTTTACACGAAATACCAAGAACATTATTTGTTATAAAATACTCTTTCGCTTTCTCATCCAGCAAATCCATCTTGTTCATAACAACGACATAATTTGTTCTCAAATTTCCATCTTTTAGAATTTCTCCCAACTCCAAACTATTTATATATTCTCGAACATATTCTTCATACGACTTTCCACTTTTCTGAAACTCCGAAGCATCAGCCACCAGAATAATAAAATCAGCCTTCTCTGCATGGAGTCTCGCCCTTCGAATTCCCTCCTTCTCTATAAAATCTTCCGAATTTTTTGAAAGGCCAGCCGTATCCGCTAAAATTACAGGATATCCCGATATATTAAAAGTCAGTTCAACAATATCTCGTGTCGTTCCTGCAACCGACGTGACAATCGCAGCATTCCTCTGAACCAAATTATTCAACAAACTACTTTTCCCGACGTTTGGTTTCCCTAAAATCACAGTTCTGACTCCATTCCTTAAAATTTCGCCCCTTCTGCCATCAGCCAAATGATTTTCAATTTTCTCGGCCAAATCCTTCAAACTTTGATTGCACTTTTCGAGGACATCTCCCTCGATATTTTCCTCCTCGCCGAAATCGATGTAAGCTTCCAAATGAGCTACACAATGAGACAAAATAAGTCGCCAATCGTTGTACAATTCACTGAGACTCCCATCGGCTTGCAAAAGAGCTTGTCTTCTTTGCTGTTCCGTTTCTGCGTGTATCAAGTCTGCTAGACCTTCTATTTCCGTCAAATCTAATTTATTATTGTAGAAAGATCGTCTAGTAAATTCTCCAGGTTCGGCAGGACGAAATTTCAATTTTGAGAGGGCCGACATTAGAGACGATAAAACTGCGGGACCACCATGAACTTGGAACTCAACGGTATCTTCTCCTGTGAAGGAATTGGGCCCTAAAATATAAAATAAGAAAGTAGGTATTGGAACGCTGATTTTCATCAATTTAGAAATTTTTATTACCTGGAAACCATAAGCATAAGCCTTTGTCTATGAGTTCTCCTGTTTCCGGGTCGTGGATTTTCCGAAGAAAGGCTGTCTTTGGTTTTAGTGCTGATAAACTTGTCATTTTTTGCAGTGCCTTTAAGGCTCCGCAGCCTGATATCCTTACAACTGCTACTCCACATTTTCCTTGTCCTGATAAAAAGGATTGAAATTTGATAAAAAAAAATGATTTCTTTATTGAATTTCTCGATGGGTGCGTTACTATAACGGATAAACTAGTTATCGTTACCGTTATCGAATTGAAATATAACTTTTTTCCGGGTACAGCTGCAGAAAAAAATTAGATATCGTGACTTACTTAAGTTCTTCTGTCAAAATACCAATTTTTTATTGAGATTATCGAATTCGTTTTTATTTTTGATGAAAAAAAGTTTTAAATCAATTTACTTAAGGCAACAAAGTTTTTCAACCTCCAAACAAGAAAGATTTCAATTTGGAATCAGAAGCAGCTAATTTCTACTGACATAGACGAATTTTTGACTGAGGATATTTATTCCACACCGAAGAAAACCAACTTTCGTGAAATACATGAATATCTGATCAAAAATGATCAATTTTTAACCAAAAACAAGATAGTTAAATATTCAAACCAAAAAAGATTTCATTGTGAATGAGAAACAGTGTAATCTAACTGAAAAACGGAATTGAAAACAAATTTGAATATCCAGTAGGGAGAAAAAAAAATAAACCTGATTATTCGAATTTCAAACCAAAAAGGTGATCCTTTCACAAAATATTTACATTTTCAAGCCGCAGAAATAGGTTTTTTCAACAAAATATAGTTGAATCTGCAACTTAAAAATACAATTTTCAACGAGGCATGGACATCTTCGGATAAAAAAGATGATCTCCTACAAAACTGTTAAAATTCCAACTTTAATAAAATAGTTGGATTTACAACCAAAAAATGAATTTGCAACAGGGAAGTTTAACTTCCAATCATGAAGTGTTTTAATTTCGAATCAAAAACAGGTAAACTCCACCAAAAAGGATGAATTTTTAACTGAGAAGATTAAATCTTCAACAAGAAAGAGAAGACCAATTTTTAAAAAATAGATAAATTATCGACTTTATAAATAATCAATTCTCAAACAAACACAGATAGCTGAATTGTCAATTGACTTAACGAGGTTATTGAAATTATAAACCAAAAAAGTGTTTTTTCTGCAAAACAGTTGAATTTCTAAACCGCAAATGTGAATTTCCAACAAAATATAGTTAAATCTTCAACTAAAACGTCTTATTTTCGGAGAGATAGTTGCATTTTCAAATCAAAAAGACAAATTTTCTACAAAACTGTTATGAGTTCAACAAAATCTTCATCAAAATAGTTCATTCCTGATCCATAAAAAATTATTTTCAGCTGAACAGTTGCATTTCAACACAAAAAGACAACTTTTAACTAAACAGTAGAATTTCCAATCAAAAAGGGTGATTTTAGAAAAAAGTTTGTTTTTGTTTTGAATATATTAATTTTCAACAAAAAATGAAATGCTCCAATTTTCAACCAAGAGAATTAATTTTCAATCAAATTTAACGAGGTTTTTAGGTGCTTCAATAAATTTCACAAGATTTGGAGGATTTTATTAAATCCGCAAGGATTCCAAGGTATTTTGAAGATTGATAAGGAATTGAAAGGGTTCTTGAAGAGAACTTGAATAAATAATTATAATTTAATATCAAGGTATTTCAACAAATTTTGAGGTATTATCAACCAGATTGCAGGAACTTCGAGAGGAACTCAAATAAATGAGAAAACTTTATCCATATTCAAGTGATTTCCAATTAATTCTACGTATTCGAATCGACTTCCGATCAAGTGTAAAGTTGAATTTTAAAAGAAATCATTTTTTTCCTCAATTAGAACAAATTTAGTTTAACCGAACAGTTGCAAATTTTATTTAAAAAGATATTGATTTTTAACTAAAAGAAAAAGGGTTTGATTTTCGATTAGAAAAGTTAATTTTAAGGAGCTTTTAGGTATTTCAGGAAAATTTCACATGATTCAAAGGACATTATTCAATCTCAGAATATTTTACGGAATTTGATCAGATCACAGACTTCAAAAGATTTCAGGATAATCTCCGTAGATTCATCAAGATTTCAATTTGTAGGATTTCAAAAAATTTAAGAGGATTTCAATGAATTTCTAGACAAATTGAAGGGATTATTTGGATTTATCTTATTTCCAAGGGATTTATAATTCACAGATTTCATTTTAACAGATTTGGAAAAAATTTAACGAATATTTATATACTTACATGGATTTCAATGAAATTTGTGAACTTTGTCTATGATAAAAACGGTTTTTCTACGTCCTGCATTATTCCTTCAATATTTTTGTATTTTTTATATCTATGCTGTTGCTTCCAATTCAATGATTCTCTGTACTGCATTTCTTATGGTTGCAAACAATTTTATTGGAGATTCATTATATAGCAGACCCCTTCTGATTTTCCTATACAAATTTTTTGTTTGGGCAAAGATATCGGGGGAAATTTGTAATACAAGTTTTGGAGAAAAATTTATATTTAATAAACAAGTATCTATATTATTCTTTAAACATTCATAACAATGACTCAAGCTTGAACATAAATTTTGTAGAAATTTAAAAAGCGGAAATCAAATTAGTGAACATAAATAGAGATTCAATTTTTAGGTTAGGACAATAAGGTAAACAAAAAAGTGTGGTTATGAAACAAAAAATATCCACAAAAACCTCTGTATATATCTTCCAAAATAATTCACTTTTCCATATTTTACAATGTTTACGCATGAAAAACATGGAAGATTGACAAACTGAGGTGGTTTATAACCCTGTCCAAAATACATACGATAGCAGACGACCTTCTAAATGACAGTTGTGAAATTATTAAGCGGGAGAGTCTCTAAAAGTGCCAGCGTTGTTTTCAAGAGAAAAAGTGCTTTAAATTAGACATTATTAGGAATTACGAAACAATAATTTTTCATAAAAATAATTACCAGAGGATAGTGCATAAATAGTTGAGCCTCCTTTGTGATTATTCGACGAAAACGCCCTGTCATATTTATTCCATTGCCACGAAAAACTCGGATCCAAACACCTTCGTGCGAACCCATTACTTTTCCTAATTACACAAAATATCATCGTTCTTTCTTAAAAACTTGTGTGAAATGTTGTTAGAAACATTCTTTTTACCGGATCATATGTTTGTACCGATAAGTGAAGTTCTATGGTGAAAGATGAACCCGTGAAATGTGAGAGCGATTTCTTGCAATCATGGCGGACTATTGTGATGAATTTCTCCCGAAAACGTTTCTTTGCAGATTCGGATAGAGTACGTTTTCTAATTCAATTTTCAAGTACTTTTTTTCCTGATATTCATGAGAGTAATTGACTCAGGTGAATTAGATAAAAATGTGTATTTCGAAGCCAAATATGTATGATTTAAGACTCTTTTGTTAACCTTTGTTTCTTTGTTTACTTTCTTGACTCAACAAATTCATTAATAGCCGATTCAACGACGTGGGCTAGAATCCACGAAAATTCATGATTATTAATATGTTTGGTAATACTTTATATACTTTGAACCTTCTTCATGAAGAAAAAATTATTCGCGTGCACAGTGCTTGTTTAGTTCCTTGTGTTTAGGAACAAAACAGTTTTTATGCATAAAAAAGAAGGTTGAATTACTAAACCTTCAACTACGATAAACATTTTGGGCTATTCTTGATTGTAATTTTTAAGCCAAACGGATTAATTTTTTTTTAGAAAGTGGAATTCAAAGAAAAAAAGGTATATTCTCAGCCAAGAATTATGACTTAATCAAAATAGTTTATTTTTTCTAACAAAATGCTTGAATTTTTAACACAATACCTGAATTTTTAATGTGAAAAGATGCTGTTTTAATAGAAAAGTCGATTTTCAAACAAAAGACATTAATATTTAACGAAAAACAGTTAACAAAATCGGTAGAGCGTTATACTCCGATAGTTGAGTTTCTAACCTTTAACGATGCATTATCAACCAAATAATAGTCGAATTTTGAGAAAAAATCCAGTTGACATCTCGACCAAAAATAAATAACTTCAAGAAAATCGTTGAATTTCCAAAAAATAATAAAACTTACAACAGAATACATGCATTTTTAACCCAATAGTTTTTTTTCAAGTCTAAAAGACGAATTTTAGAGAAGAACATGATTCTAATTTGTAACAAGTGTCTTCGTTTTAATTATAAAAACGAATTTAACTTGAAATTCCTAAACATTCATCAAAAGGAAGCAGATATACAACTTTCAAACATTGAATCTGGAATTTTCAGAATTTCTAACGTTTTGCATTTGAAATAATTCAAAATTTTATGAATATAAAGCAAATAAAAAATTTTTAACCTTGACATTTTTCAATTCAAACTCATCTAATTTCGAATGCTTATCTAAAAATGATGAATTTTTTAAGCTTTTTATTACATAATGTTGCATTTTTGACGTTTCTATTGGAAAATAATAAAATTTGAATTACTTTCTATTGGAAATTATATTATTATAAAAGTTTGAATCTAAATATATTTTCCTTTTTTATTTTTAGATGAAAATAACTAACAAAAACTAACAAAAATAGGACTTCTCAAACCCGGTAGAAAAGTATAACTATTTTCCTTTGAAAGTTTTTCTTTCTTAATTGAAGATTCTAGTATAATATTTTTGTTTCAGAATTCATCTCTATTTGTGGTAAATTCCACTTTTTTGTTGAAAATTTAAGTTTTTTTTGGAAAATTATTTTCCTCTATAGGAAAATGAATGTTCTTATCTAAAAACATAACTCATCTATTCATGGCTGAAAATTGTTCGTTTTTGTTCAAAAACTCATTGTTCAATTTTTCATGGCAAATTCACCTGCTTGATTTAGAGTTGAACTACTATTTCTACATTTTTTAGTTGAATTTCAATTGTTTGGATCAAAATCCACCTTTTCGGATTAGAATTTTATAATTTACGTTTAATGTTTATTTATTCGGTTGAATATGGACTACCCAGTTGAAAATTTATAATTTTCAAAAATTTTTCGCTGAAAAATCATCATTTTGGTTGAATTCAACTGTTTTAATTAGGAATTAAAATCTTTTTTTTCGGATAGAAATATTAAAGCTATCAGATTTTACGTTGAGAATTGATCTTTTGTATTGGAAATTTAACTGCTTGGTTGGATTGGTTACTTTTCGATTTAAAATTAATTTGTTTTCAAGGATTCATTATTGTAGAAGAAATTAACAATTTTGTTGAAAATCAAAGTTTTCTTCGATCATTTCGACCAATTAGTTGAACTCATTTTGAAGGTTACAAGTTTGCAAACTCAACCGTTTGGTTCACAACTAATTGTGTCCTCTTTTCATATTTGTCGCTTGAAGATTCAAACATTTTACTAAAGAGTCATCTTTCAAAAAAATTTATCTGTTTTGTCGAAAATTCATTTCCGTGAAAAGAAAAGTCTCTTTCTTGGTTAAAAATTTATCTTTCCTGGTAAAAATGTTATTGATTGAAAGTTTATCCTTTCTGGTAGAAATATTTAGGTTGAAAATTCTTGTTTGCCGAAAATTCAAGTAGTTGTTTGAAATTGAAACTATTTGCACTCAAAGTTCAATGTTTCTTGTTTGAAAATTTAACCATTTGGTTCAAAATTAGTTTCTTCTTCTGTAAAAAACGTAAAAAGGGACTTTTTTTACAAGAAACAGCAAAAGTAAGATATAATTTCAAGAAATGAGAAGCCTTTTCCAAATATAAATAAGGCTTTGCAAGTTTTCATTTAAACTTTCATCTAGCAGTTTCAAAAAGTATAAATTTCTGAAATGGCACATTGTTACTCATTTCTCACACAATCATATCCATTCGGAATTCCAAAAGGAAATTTTATTATTTCAGAAAGCATTCAAAAATTCTAAACACTGACTCAACTTCACTCAACCTCAACTTGACCAGGGAAAAAATACTTGGCACGATGTGTGAAATAATGAAGAAGCTCATAAAGAGCAAAGAAGTGCAGGAAAGATGCAGTGAGTGGGTGGAATCACAAAAGGATGTCTCTCTTCTCGAAGATCCTTTGTTCATTCCGAAATCAAACGATAGTGATGAAGTCGACACCGATTCAGAATTTGACTCCGTCTCACAATGTGGAACAAAAAGACGCAGACTTGCACTGCCAATGAAGGATGAAAAATTGGACATGTTATGTGAATGGAAGGACTGTGAGTTTAGACACAAATCTCCGAAACAGTTTTTGCAACATATTGGAGAGCATATTCCAGAATTAGAATTAAAGATTTTGGGCGATGACAACGCGATATATGTGTGTGGATGGAAAGACTGCCCTTATGAAACTACTTTATCCAACGAAATTACTTGGCATGTTTACTATCATGCATACCACATGAAAATCAAGTCCATCGGAATCAACATCAGGCGGAGGACGAGATTACCAGTAATTTACATTTTTTTCGCTTAAACTTTAAATCCTTACCTTCTCTCAAGCCAGACTTCAGAGCCTTTCCCCTATTCTCCTGCGTTTCTCTTTCCTCTTTTACAAATTTCTCCTCTTCCCCCTATTCCCAAGAAACTTTCCCCTTTCCTATCCTATCTAAAAAAAGGAATGTTACCAAATATTTCGAACAGGCGCGGATCCAGAGGCCCCCCCCCCCCCCCCCCCCACAAAACACACAAACAACCACCAAAACACCCACCACGCCAACG